>PVJC01001377.1:0-58138 GCA_004026665.1 Murina feae
TGTCCCGCCCTGCAGCCGCTCTGTGCACTCGGGAGGTCCCTCAGCCCCGCCTGTGCCCTCTCGCAGTCTGGGACCCCTCGGGGGATGTCCACCTGCTGGCGTGCCTGACCAGCCTGGGTGACGGACTTTAAGGCTGCCCACAACTCCCATTGACCCAACGTCCCAGCAAGGCTGGCTGGACACAGGTTCTGCAGTTTCTCTCCTATAATTGATGCTGTTCCTTTAAGGCCTGGCGTTGGTTTATCTTTTATAATTGATACACTGTTCCTTTAAGGCGGCCTTCTAACTACTAAGGAAGCCTCCTCTCTGCTTCACCTCGCCGCGTCTAAAATGAAACAATTATTACTTTTACTAGTTAGGCCCGGGCTGCTCTTTCCTTCAGCTCCCAAGGATTCTATGATTGTTAATTTTTTCAAAGGTGTGTTTCGCTAGAGCCAGTTTAATTGGAGCTGAGCTAGCGGGTGCAGCTTCACTTTAGCTCCTGCTGCAATGGAAACTGCCGTTTACTCAGGTCTGTGAGTGGCGGCCTCCATGTTGGCTGGGCTAATTTGCATACAGCCGCTCTGATTGGCTCGGAGAAACGGTTAATTTTACTATTTCACTTTTATTAGTTTAGATGCCCAGTATTAATTTTTAACCACACAGATCTAGTAATTAGGAGTGAAATTTTAAAATTCCTTTTAGTACTACTGTCAATCTAATTCTCTCTTATTCCTACTAATACAGAGCTTATGTAAACAGCAAACATTTCCTTTTACATTTCTTGCTTTCCCTTCCATCATTATTGCCCTTCTACTTTTCTTCTAATTTTCAAGTTCTTCTGTAGACAAGCATCTCTATAGATCATGAGACTTCTTCAGACCTGGTTTCTAGGAACACACTGATATGATAAACAGGAAGCTGGACATTATTTGCATTCCGCCTAGATTGATGGGGATTATTGGGTTTCTTGCATGCACTTTACTTATACAACATTTAAAAAGTCAACCACTATTACAAGATGTGTTTAATTACATGTCAATGACTTAAATTGAATTCTCACAGGTATAATAATTGAGACAATTATTTGTTCCAGCAGTAATACGTCACTACATGTTCTGTGTTGCATTGCAACTTCAAGATGAAAATGAATATAGGGTTATTTTTTTCCGGAAGTAAATTAATGCTTTTTTTTCTTTTTCTTAAGAAGCTAATGAGGCCCTGGCTGGTGTGGCTTGGTTGGATGCTATTCTGAGCACCAAAGAGTTGCCGGTTTGACTCCCAGTTAGTGCACACGCCCAAGTGCCCAGGTTTTAGGCTCAATCTACAGTACAGTGTGTGACAGCCAATTGATATCTCTCTCACACTCATGTTTTTTTTCTCTCTCTCTCTAAAAATCAATAAAAAATTGAAAGATCTTTTTAAATTTTTTAAATAAATAAGTAAAGAAGCTAATGGAGAACAATAAAGTCTTAATCTCCTGATTTTTTCCTTTACTGTTGTCCCTCACAGTTAAAACCGATCACTGGTTAGTCTTCTTATCATTGTAGCATCCTATTCTCTCTGCATTTCTCCAACTGTATTAACAGTTTATAAGATGGTTAATCAAAAAGAATACTAAATGAAATACATTCAGTTCTATTTACCTTTCTTTTATTTATTTTTTTATCTTTTTGAGTTAGTGTTTCTTTTTCTAATTTATTGTTAATTAAAATTCACATACAATATTATATTCGTATCCCTTGTACAATATAGAACTAGACTTGTTGTGTACACACCTCATGAATATACACACTAATAAGTTTAGTATTCATTTGATAATATACATAGTTATTGCTTTGAGTAGGGGCCCGGTGCACAAAATTCATGCACGTCTGTGCTGGCAGCTATCAGCCTGGCTTGTGACTGAGCAGCGCTCCCTGTGGGAGCGCACTGACTACCAGGGGGAAGCTCCTGCATTGAGTGTCTGCCCCCTGGTGGTCAGTGTGTGTCATAGTGACCAGTCATTCCCAGTGGTTCTGCTGTTATGGTCAATTTGCATATTACCCTTTTATTGTATAGGATAGAGGCCTGGTGCATGGGTGGGGGCTGCTGTTTTGTCCTGCAGGGTATCCCGGATCAGGATGGGGTTCCCGCTGGGGTACCTGGCCAGCCTGGGTGAGTGGCTGATGGCTATTTTCAGGCTGGCCAAAGCCCCTTCAAGGTGGTTGTCCCCCCGCCTGGGGTGCTTGGCCAGCCTGGGTGAGGGGCTGATAGCTGTTTGTAGGCTGGCCACATCCCCTTCAGGGAAGGGGTCTTTGATGGGGTACCTGCCTAGCCTGGGTGAGGAGCTGATTGCTGTTTGCAGGCTGGCCACATCCTCTTCAGGGAGGGGGTTCCTTGCTGGGGTACCTGGCCAGCCTGGGTGAGAGGCTGATGGCTGTTTACATTGAGGCTGGCTGGAAACTGGTATCTAGGATTTATTTAACTTCTAAAGTTGAAACTTTGTTGCTTTAGAGCCCAGGTTGGGTTTCCCCTGAAAACCCAGGCTCCCAGCACTTCCTTGAACCCAAGGCTGGAAGCAGGTCTCTGAGGTTTATTTATCTTCTGTAATTGAAACTTCATTGCCTTGAGTGGAGGCCACAACTGGCCTAGGCAGACAGGAACCTTAGCTTCCTCCATCACCGGGGCAAGCCTCCTGCTTATTCCAGCTCTGTGGCTGCTGGCCGCCATCTTGGCTGGGTTAATTTGCATATAGTCGCTCTGATTGGCTGGTGGGCATGGCTTGGCTGGTAGGCGTGGCTTCAGTGTAACAGAGTGAGGGTCAATTTGCATATTAGTCTTTTATTAGATTAGATGTGGCTATGGGTGCCACCATATTGTAGCTTTGGAGATGGCCATCTTGTGGCTATGGGGGTGGCCATCTTTGTGATGGAGTGATGCCTAATTTGCATATTACTCTTTCATTAGATGGGATATTATTGGTATATTCCCTATGGTATACTTTACATCCTCATGACTATTTTTATAACTGGCAATTTGTACTCCTTAATCCCTTTCACATTTTTTACCCATTTCCCCCACCTCTCCTCCCATCTGGCAACCATCAATTTGTTCTTTGTATCTATGAGTTTATTTCTGTTTTGTTTATTCATTTATTTTGTTTTTCAGATTCCACATGTAAATGAAATTAAATTCGCTGACTTATTTCACTTAGCATAATAGCCTTTAGGTTCATGAACACTGTCAATAATGGCAAGATTAATTTTTTTTATGGCTGAGTAAAATTCCATTATATATAATGGTTTTTCTGCATCTATTGATATTATCACATGCTTTTTATCCTTTTTCCTGTTATTTTTCTGAATTTATTGGGTGACACTAGTTAACAGAATTATACAGGTTTCAGGTATACAATTCTACACATATCATCTGTACACCGTATTGTATGTTCACCACCCTAAGTCAAGTCTCCTTCCATCACTATTATCCTTCCTATACTTTCCTCCACCTTCCTCACTTCCTTCCCCCTGATAATCCCCACACTATTGTCTGTGTCCATGAGATTTTTCTCATTTTTTTTCTTTTTAGTTGAATTCCTTCATACACAGGCTGTTCAAATTTCCTTTTTCTTTCTGATTCAGACTTGGAAGATTGTATGTTTCTAGAAATGTATTCATTTTTTTTCTATGTTGTTCAATTTAATGGCATATAATTGTTCATAGTATTTCCTTATAATCCTTTGTATTTCTGTGATGTTAGTTGTTACTTCTCTTCAAATTCTGATTTTATTTACTTAGGCCCTCTCCTATTTTTTCTTGATGAGTCTAACTAGAGTTTTATCATTTCTTTATATCTTTTAGCAAATACAATTCTTGGTTTCATTGATTTCTTTTGTCATTTTAGACTTTAAAAAGTATGTGCCTTCCTTTTACACACTTTAGGCTTTGTATGTTCTTTTAGAAGTTTCTTTAGATGTATGATTAAATTGTTTATTTGAGATTGTTTTTGTTTCTCAACATAGACCTTTATTGCTATGAATTTCCCCCTTAGAACTGCTTTGGTTGTGTCCCACAGTCATTGAGTCATTGTGTTTTCCTTTTCATTTTTCTCAATGTATTTTTATTGCTTCCTTTACCTTATTGTTAACCCACTCATTGTTTAATAGTATGCTACCTATCCTCCATATGTTTGTGTGTGTTTCAGTTTTCTTCTTGTAATTGATTTCTAGTTTCATATTATTGTGATCAGAGAAGATGCTTGACATAATTTTAATACTTTTTGAAATTCGTTTTGTGGCCTAACATATGTTCTGTCCTCAGAAATGTCCCAATTGCATTGAAAATTGCATATTTTGCTGTTTTGGGGGGAAATGGCTTAAAAATATCAAATATATGTTGTTTAATCTATTGTTGATTTCTATGTAAAATATCTATCATTGATGTCAACTGAGTAGTAAATTTTTCTACTATAACTACATTACTGTTTTTCTCTTTATGTCTATCAATATTTGCTTTATATATTTACCTGCTCCTACATTGGGAGCAAAGATGTTTACAAAAGTTATATCCTCTGGTTGGGTTGATTCCTTTATCTTTTTTGTTTGTTTGTTTCTTGTTACAGCCTTTGTTTAAAGGTCTATTTTGTCTGACATAGTATTGCTAACCCAATTTCTTTTTACATTTTCATTTGCATAAAATACCTTTCCCATACCCTTTAAGTCTGTGTCTGCCTTTCAATCTGAAGTGTATATTATATGCAGCATATGTATAAGTATTCTTTTTCTTCATTTGCTACTCTATGTAATTTAACTGGAGCATTCAGATCATTTACATATTAGGTAATTATTGATAGGTATGTAGTTATTATTATTTTATTAATTGTTTTATGATTGTCTTTCTTTTTTTTTCTGTTTTTTCTTACTCTCTTGCTCTCTTCCTTTGTATGTTGATGACTTTCCATAGTGTTTGGGTTTCTTTCTCTTTATTTCTTGCATATCTCTTACACATTTCAGGCTTGTGTTTATCATGTGCTTCATATATACCAAGCTATGTTTATAGCAGTCAATTTTAACTTGATTGCTTATGTTCAAATGCATTCTAAAATCATTCCAATTTGTATTCACCCCTCCACATTTATTTTTTGTCATTAATTTTTACTTCTATATGGTCTTATTCCTCAAATTATTATTGTAATTTCACTTTAGCTTCCTACATTTGTCTTGTAACATTTATACTAGCTTTATAGTTGGTTGATCCACTGGTTTTACTAAGTATTTGCCATTATCAGTGATAATTTTTCCTTTACTATATTCTCCTAGTCTCCTGATCTTTACTTTTCTACTTAAAGAAGGCCCTTTAACCTGTAATACTGGCTTAAAGGTGGTGAATTTTTTACATTTCCTTATTTGAGAAATACTTTATCTCTCCTTAAATTTTAATTGATAGCCTTGCTGGGTAGAGTAGTCTTGGTTATATTTTTTGCCATTCATCACCTTAATATTTTGTCACTCCCTTCTGTTCTGCAAAGTTTCTATTCAGAAATCAGCTGACAATCTTATGGTAGCTCCCTTGTAGATAACAAACTGCTCTCCTCTTGCTACTTTTAAAATTCTCTCTTTGTCTTTAATCTTTGCATTTAATTATGATGTATCTTGATGTGTGCCTATTTGCATTCATATTTTTTGGGCCTCTCTGTACTTCCTTGACTTGTATGTCTATATCCTCTGCAAACGAAGGATGTTTTAGCCATTATTTCTTTAAATAGGTTTTCTTTTTTTATTTACCTTTATTATTGAAAGTATTATGGACATCCCTTTTTTTCCCCCATTGACCCTCAGTTTTTAATTCTTTTCTCTCTCTCACCCTTTTGGTACACCCACAATATAAATATTGGTGCACTTGATGTTATCCCAAAGAGATCTTCAACTATCCTCATTTTTTATTATTTTATTTTTCTGTCCAATTGTTTTTTTCTACTATCTTGTCTTCCCAATTGCTGATGTGATCCTCTACTTCACCTACTTTGCTGTTGACTACCAGTACTATATACTTCGTTTAAATTATTGTATTCTTTGTTTCTAACTGGTTCTTTTTTATGTTTTCTATTTCCTTTTTTATGCTTTTTATCTCTTTGTTAAAGTTCTCACTGAGTCTATCTCTTCTTCTAAGTTCATTGAGTACCTTATAACTAGTGTTTTGAACTCTATAGCCAATAGATTGCTTATCTCCATTTTGTTTAGTTCTTTTTCTATAATTTTGTCCTCTTTTGTCATTTGGGACATTTTTTTTTCTTAGCTCCTTATTTTGGTTGATTCCTTATGTTTGTTTCTATGTATTAGATAGATCTGCTGTATCACCCAGTCTTGAAAGTAGCCTGGTGTAGGAGGTGTCCTATGGGTGCCCCTGAGTGTTCCCTATGCTGGTTGTTTGTGCCCTTGTGTGTAGTTGAGCCTCAATTGTTATTGGATATCTATGGGTTGACTCTCAGGCTGGCCATACCTGTAATGAACAATCTGTTAGGCAGGGATGACTCAATAGAGTGTGAGTCACTTTTGTGAGCTCTGGTTCCAACCAAGCCTGCCTTTCAGAATGTCATTTATAGAGCTGATTATTTACTTGAATTCAGAAAATCTTGCAACTAATTTTACAAAACTGTGATTTTTAAACATGTAAGAAATCTAATCAAGTGCTTTCTACTATACCTACATGCCCTAGTTATCATATATCATTTGATTTACCTTACAATTCAGTAGGAATTTCTGTTTTCATTCATTATGTAGGTATTGCCAATTTAAGATACTTGCCACTAGTAAAAATGCAGCAGGAATGGCTGCATAATTTTATGGGACCCAGCACGAAATCAAAATATGATGCCTATTCAAAAACATATTGAGAATTTCTAGAAAGTTACAAAGAGCATTAAACAAAATGTAGGGACCTTCTAAGTATAGATCCAATACAGCTACACAGGGCCATGAAGGCAGCCCTGAATGTGGCATATTTCAGCTACTTTTATTTTCTTATTTTTTTATTTTTGTTAATCCTCACTAGAGGATATTTTTACATTGATTTTAGATATAGTGGAAGGGACGGAGGGAGGGAGGGAGGGAAGGAGGGAGGGAGGGTGGGAGGGAGGGAGAGAGGGAAGGAAGGAAAGAAATTGGTTGCCTCTTGCATGTGCCTTGACTGGTGTCCATGATTGAATCTGAAACCCAGATGCATGCCATTGACCAGGAATCAAACCAGCAACCCTTTGGTGTGCAGGCCAATGCTCTAACCATTGAAAGACACTAGCCAGGGCTCAGCTACTTTTAAGTCCTATGCTCTGTAATTATTCCTACCACCAATCTGCACTAGAGATGTGCAATCCTCAAAAAGTTTGGAGCTTTTATTTCTTTTCCATGTATCAAGAGGATAAATATTTTTCAAAGATTACTTTGGCTAGAAAACAAAACATTTTTAAAAATAATTTATGAGCTTTTGGGTTTTATCTAAGTTGGTCAAGATTTCAGTAATAATATTGTAAGATGGAGGAGTCCCAGGATCCCATGTAAACATGTTGAGAAAGAGTAAAGACTTCAGATATGAGATTTACTCATTTCATTTCAAATGTTTACCCCTAAATTTGCATGAATTAGTTTTGTGAAATACAACTTTTTCTTGAGGAAACACAAATAGGATTTGCAGAACAATAACCTTAAATTTCATCAGTCATATATTTAATCAGTCTGATAGTCATTAGTCAGCATTTATTTTTATTTATTAAGTACCTTTGTTAAGAAGACACTTTTTGAAAGAGGACATACAGAAGGCCAAGAGACATATGAAAACATGGCCAAAGTCACTAATCACCAGAGAGATGCAAATCAAAACGACAATGAGGTACCATCTCACACCTGTCAGAATGGCTATCATCAACAAACCAACAAATGACAAGTGCTGGAGAGGATGCGGAGAAATAGGAACCCTCATTCACTGCTGGTAGGAATGCAGACTGGTGCAGCCACTGTGGAGAACAGTATGGGGTTTCCTCAAAAAACTAAAAACGGAACTGCCATTTGACCCAATGATCCCACTTCTAGGAATATATCCCAAGAAACCAGAAACACCAATCAGAAAGGATATATGCATCCCTATGTTCATAGCAGCACAATTTATAAAAGCTAAGATTCGGAAACAGCCTAAATGCCCATCAGCAGATGAGTGGATTAGAAAACAGTGGTACATCTACACAATGGAATACTACACTGCTGTAAAAAAGAAGGAATTCTTACCATTTTCAACAGCATGAATGGAACTGGAGAGCATTATGCTAAGTGAAATAAGCCAGTCAGAGAAAAAATAAATATCATATTATCTCACTCATTTGTGGAATATAAAGAACATAAACTGATGAACAAAAATAGATAGAGATAAAGAAGCATCCACCAGGCTGTCACACTTCAGCAGGAAGACAGGGGAGGATTGGGGGAGTGGTAAGAGATCAACCAAAGGATGGTATGCATGCATATAAGCCTAACCAATGGACACAGACACTGGGGGACAGGAAGGGGGTGAGGGCATGTCCTGGGAGATGAGGGAAACCAGAGGGAGGTCAATGGGGAGGGGAGGAAGGAGACATATGTACTGCTATTTGTAATACTTTAAACAATAAAAAAAATAATAAATATATATATTTAAAAGATAGATTCTACAATAGTATTTGATATACCCTAAAACTAAGTAAATAAATCCTAATTATCAATAAAATTTTCATCCAATATAGAATATAGATGTTAAAATATTAAAATGATTCTAAAATTGGTATATATGTACCTTTAAAAAAAGGTGGTCTAGAAAGGAAAAGAGAAATGTTCTACAATGCAAATGCTGCCATCTAGAGAGAGAGAGACAAAAGAATGTACTGACAAATGTAATTTTCCAAATATAATTCAAACAAAAATGAAAAGCCTCAAAGAATGTGAACATTTTCCATGAGATCATCCCATAGACGAAATCAGCATAGCATTAAAAAAGAACCATTAAGAATGCACTTAACTTAAGATTAATGGTTATATTGTTGTTAATTTTGTATAAGAGGGAACCTATCAAGAGATTTCTTTTTTAAATGTTTAATTTTAAGCAGGAACCTTTAAAGATAATTTTTCTAAGACTGTGTGATATAACTGCACATGAGCTAATTTTTTACCTGTCTAGAATATAAATGAGTATATACCAATTTTTCTAATTTCTATTATTAAAACAAATTTAAAAGGTCACAAGAAGCTAGAATTATTTATAGTATATTGATTTGTTTTCCTTATTTTTGTGCTACAGTATAAAAACACTGTGAGTGAATTTAAAAGAACATGAATCATAAAATTCAAACACAAAAGAACTACTAAAAATACCTAAAAACAAAAATGGAAAAAGGCAGTGATTTCACTTGACTATATATCACATGTGCATATATTTAAACAAATTTACTTTCTAATAATGAATAGCTCATACTGAGTTGGCATCCCCAAATCAACTTACTTAGATATACCCCAAAACATTTCTAGTAATTGGTATTTGAGTATATAATATCTTGATTACTGGGAAACAATCAAGAAACTACAGGCCCAGTGCATGGATTCATGCGCTGGGAGAGTGCCTTGGCCTGGCCTGTGCCCTGTCACAATCCAGGAACCCTTTGGGGATGTCAGAGAGACTGTTTTGGCCCAATGTCCACAGGCCAAGCCAAGGGACCCCACTGGTGCACAAATCCATGCATAGGGCCTCTAGTATGCATATAAGATCTTTTGTTAGTCCCTTCCCGCTATTCCCCCTCTCCCCTTCCCTCTGAGATTTATCAGTCTGTTTCATGTTGCCAGGCCTCTGGTTCCACTCCTGTGTTGAGCAGCTTCCCCCTGGTGGTCAGTGCACATCATAGCTACCAGCCAGTTGACTGGTTGCTTAGGCTTTTATATATTTAGCTATCCCAAATCATTTTAAACCTAAGCAATATAAACTGAAGTAGGTTCCTTTTTTCAGCTAATCAGTAGTTGGTTTTGTGATAAATTTTGAAATTTAATATCACATTGTAAATACAATATCTATAATAGTAAAAGCATAATATGCTAATTAGACAAGATGTTCTTCTGGATGAAGCTGAGGCTACGAGAGAAGCCCAGGTCCTGGGTGCCAGAGGGAAGCTGGTGCCAGCAGCTGGGGGAAGTAAGGCCTACTTTTGCATGAATTTTGTGCATCTGGCCTCTAGTATTTATATATACACCTATATTACAAATATACTTGATACATTTAAAATGGACATGTTGGTATCTGCCATATAGGTTTATTTAAATAGAAGAGTTCGTGTTTCTGATTATCTGATAAGAGGAGTTATAATGAATTGTGGTATAAGCATTATTCATTCATCCAGCAATTATTTAGTAAGCACCCATCATATCCCAGGCACTGTGATAGGTGCATAGGTGTTGGGGATGCTGCAGAAAATAAATGTAGATGCATAGTTCCATGTAAACCTCATAATCTAATCTAATAAAAGCGTAATATTGAAATTGACCATCTCTTCGGGATGCCTAAGCCACGCCCACCAGCCAATCAGAGTGACTGTATGCAAATTAACCCAGCCAAGATGGAGGCCGCCACTCATGGAGCTGAGTAAACAGGCAGTGTCCGTTGCAGCAGGAGTGAAACTGTTTTTGGGCTGGCTGGCCTTTTCCCGGCTCCAGGCAAGAACATATTTGCACCAATGTCTCAATCATAGAAGCCTCGGGAGCTGAAGCAAAGAGCAGGCCAGGCCTGACTACTAAGGGAAACATTGTTTCATTATAGAAGCGATGAGCTGAAGCAGAGAGGAGGTTTCATTAACTGCCTAGGCCTCAGCTTAAATGAACAGTGTGTCAATTATAGAAGATAAACCCCAGGAACCTGCTTCCAGCCAGCCTTGCTGAGACATTGGGTCAATGGGAGCTGTGGCAGCCTGAAAGTGCCCCCTCAACCCGTCACCCAGGCTGGCCACACGCCAATGGGGTGAGGGATGCCACTGGGGGGCTTGGCCAGCATGCAAACAGCCATCAGCCCCTCACCCAGGCTGACCACACATGCCAGCAGGTGGGCATCCCCAGAGGGGTCCCAGACTGTGAGAGGGCACAGGCCGAGGGACCTTCTAAGTGCACAAATTTTTGTGCACCAGGCCCCTAGTATTCCATAAGCAGTAATTTTATAGAAATTTTATAGAAATTTTCACAAGTTCTTACTGCTAACAAGTGAAGGGGTGAATTTGAATTCACTCTCTGCTTAATGATAAATCATACTTTTATATCACGCTGTGTTGTCTCTCATATAATTACTCCTTTTTGCTTTGATGGAAGATTTTTTTTTACTTTTGACATTCAATAACTTGAGAAGGTGTAATAGATGAATATCAGCATGGCTCTTGAAAAGTCTATTATAGTTTGGTCAAAATACTTAAATCCTTTAAAGCAATATCTCTAGTCATTAGGAAAACATAAATCAAAACCACAATGAGATATCACTTCATATCTGTATAAAACAAAAAACCAAAAAAATAAGTGTTGATGAAAAGTAGAGAAACTGGAACACTTGTGCCTTATGGGTAGGAATGTAAAATGGTGCAGTTTCTGTGGAAAACAGTTTGATGATCCCTCAAAAATGTATGCATAGAGTTACTATATGATCCAGCAATTTAACTCCTAGATATACACCAAAAAGGAATGGAAGCAGGGATTCAAACAGATTCTTTTACAAAGATTTTCATAGCAACACTATTTACAACAGTAAAGGGTGAAGCAACCTAAGTGTCCATCAACAGGTAAATGGATAAACAAAATGCTGTATGTACATTACATATAATGGAATAATATTCACTCTTTAAAAGAAATGAAATTCCGATATATACTACAACATAGATGAACCCTGAAAATACTATGCTAATGGAAAATGCCAAGACACTAAAGAAAATCTAGATATATGGAAGCCTAAGCGACCATTGCAACTGAACGGAGACTGAACAGGCTGCATGGGGCGACCAGCCCAGCAGGGGGTTTAGTAAGGGATGACCAAATGACTGAGCTGCAGGCTGCAAAATGGCAGTGTCCACAGCCAAAAAGGATGGAATATGCTAATTGACTGCCATGCCTTAAAAGATTGTGGCACCCACAGCCAATAAGGAGGGAATATGCTAATTGACTGCCAAGCCCTCAAAGATGGTGATGCCCATAGCCACAAGATGGCAGCACCCAGGATGGCAGGCATGCGGTAAGACTGGGACACCTCTGGAGTCCCCCAGGCCCCTCAGCCTCCCAGCCACCCAGGGCCGGCCCAAGGTGCAGGTAACCAGGGCACCCAAGGCTTGCGCTGCCGGCAGTGGCAGCAGCAGAGGTGTGATGGGGGCATCGCCTTCCCTTGACCACCGGGTCACCTCCCATCCTAAGGGCTACCGGACTGTGAGAGGGGGCAGGCCAGGCTGAGGGACCCCCCCCCCACCTCCAGTGCATGAATTTTCATGCACTGGGCCTTACATGAGATACTTAGAATTAGCAAATTCATAAACTGAAAAGAGTTTATTGGGACCTGAAAGAAGGAAGGAGTTGGGGGAGTTTCTTATTTGAACACAGTTCTTGTTTAGGATGATGAAAAGTTCTGGAAATAGTGGTAATGATTACATAACAATGCAAAAGTTCTTAATGCCACTTACCTGAATACTTAAAAACGGTTAAAATTGTAAATTTTATGTTACATACATCTCAACACAATTTTTAAAAATTTTTTGTAGGTAGTAATGGATTTCAATGCACCCTAAGAACAATGTTTTGCAGAAAGGGCAGGCAAGCAATGAGGAAAGAAGGATAAAAGTATAACATGCTGTCTCCCATAACACTATTTTTAAGTAAATAAGCAAATAAATAAACGTTTGCCTATTTTGAAATTTAAATAAGGTGTTCCCTAAATACATAGTTTAAAATAAATGTCTTATTCCTACTATAATTTATCATCCATACGTGTCAGAAAAAAATATGTACACTTTTGGCAGAGAGTGTCAGATAAGATTAAACACAGTGCATCTGAGGTGATAGTTATATTAGAATAGTTATATTATATTTTAAGGCATTTATTTGAAGGCTGTAACACTGGTTAACTACCTTAAAATATCACCATGTGAGAAAACAAGGTTCACTAAAAGGAAGTATTAGGGCTTTATTTTGTTTGTTTTCTCAATTTCTTATTTCCTCAATAAGAGAGATACAGATTCTCTTTTATTTTTGTGTGTGTGCCCACGCATATGCTTTCAAAAATAAGAGAACGGACTATTAAGAATTTTTGTATTCTCAACATCATCTTAGGAATTTAATACTAATATCCATGTGTATCAAGAAGTTTCTTCCAAAAATAAATTTCCATTAGAGGAATTAACAATTTAAGCTAAAAATATGATGGTATTTCTTATAGAAGTAACTATAAAAATACAAAACATTATAAAGCATCTGTGTCAGTGACGAAAAATTGCCTGTATGTTGTGTTCAATAAAGAACTATTAAACCAACATCTTGATATCTGGCACTTAACTGGCCACCATGCATGCCTACTGCTGACATTTACCTGGTTTATATAAACCCAAGAATGGCTGACATCAATTAAATGTTAATATCCTTACATACAATTCACAACCAAATTATAATTTTCATTTACAACATCCCCTTTTTTTTTGGTTGACTATTTCCACACATATTAATGGAGGTTCAGAATCTGAAAACCTAAAATAAATATACCAAGTGAAAATAAACTTAATTTTCAGTTTATTTGGAATGATCTCAGCTGTTACACATTTTTAAAATTCAGCAGGATTCATATTATATGTCATTACTTTTAACATAAGTCTAAAATGCTAAAGAAAATTATGGTAGCAGGTAGACTTTTCTAAAACTATATCTAAATATGAAGCACCCATTATTTATGGAAACATTTATCCTAATCACTACTTCATGCTCAGACTAACTCTAATGACTAAGAATACACTTAATTGAAGTAGTATTTCCTGGGTTCAAATCCTGATGATGCCATTTATTAATTGTATGAACTTGGACAAGTTACTTTCCTTTTCTTGCCTCAGCTTCTTCATCTGTAAAATGGTAATAAAATGATAAGTTTATTGTATTGTTGTGAAAAGTCAATAAAGGACTTAAAATCATATTTGTCAAAGAATAAATAGTTAATAGATATTACATATTATTATTAGTCCCCTGTTTAAAGTTTTTAAAATTGTGGTTAAAAACCGGATACTTCACTCACTAAAAATGTATCATGTGAGGTCAGATCCTAATCTATATATTTTGAAGGAAAATTTAAAACCATCCATAAAACATTTTACTATTGAAAGTTTATAATTAGTAAATTTATATCAATGGTATTGAGGTAGTGTTAAAAATTTTAAAATAGTGTTAAAAAATTTAGCACTACTGCTTCTACTTAGCATTTTTATAACAAAATTTTATTGTGGAAAAAGATGAATGAAATTTCAAAGTCAAGACATCTTTATTTATGCAGACAACCAAAGCATGCAAGAATATTTTTGGCAATTGTTCACATATTTTAATTTTTTTCTTTTGTAATAACTCAGCTACTTTAAGCAAAAGCCAATTTTATGGTAAGTAACAATAAACAGATGAAATTCTAGTTTGGTCTGGAAAATATTTGTTGCTTAATAATAGAATATTAGAAATAATCTCAATTATAAGGCATTTAGATTTTGATGTCAGTAAAGATCCAATGCCCTCCCACATATTTTATGGAATTTAGCATGAACTAAATATATTTAAACCTTTAGTAGTTATTCTATAAAAAATGTTTTATTTAAATATTACAGATTAAAATGTAAAATGCTGGGGAAAAGAGTGAGAGTGAAAGTTGAAAGAAAGTTAATAAGAACATTCTTCCACAAGCAGGATAGTCCAACCTTTTCCAAAGCAAAGCACAGTTATTCTTTTTCGGGCTATTTTATGTAGTTACTTTCTTGTGGGATTGACCAATGTTTTGTTTTGCTTGTTTTTGTGCTTATGTGGGTTTAATGTTTGTTTTCTATCTGTCATGATTTTGTCTTCCTCCCAAATGATAAACTCTGCATTCTACTAATAGAGTCAGCTACAAAAGTTAACCAAGATAGGGTTTATTGGCTTGTAGTTTTTTTGTTTTTTACTATAAACATGATGAGATGAGGAGCACACTTGACCCCTACCTCAACCATGAAGTCAAATCATATGACTACAGGGATTGGCAACCTATTGTCAAAGCATTGTTTAAAAACTAAAGGAGGAAATATCTCCTACCTACTATGATAGGATAGTGAGTTATTCTATTGCTTAGAATCTGGGCTAACATTTAGTGTTCATTTTTATTATTTTAATATGTTTTATTGATTTTTTTTACAGAGAGGAAGGGAAAGGGATAGAGAGTTAGAAACATTGATGAGAGAGAAACATCAATCAGCTGTCTCCTGTACACCTCCTACTGGGGATGTGCCCGCAACCAAGGTACATGCCCTTGACTGGAATCAAACCTGGGACCGCAAGCAGATGCTCTATCCGCTGAGCCAAACCAGTTAGGGCTTTAGTGTTTATTTTGTTTTAGGTTTTGTTAAGGAGATTTTTTTATAGTCATCTAACATTTATAACTTTTTATAAGTTTGAATAAGGTCTTATTTTCTTTTTTTCCCCTGTACTTTACATTTAAGATAGTTCTTTTTAAAGCAAAATAGTGTGTGCCTGGCTGGTGTGGCTCAGCCAGTGAGCCTCGACCCAAGAACCAGAAGGTCATAGTTTGATTCCTGATCAGGACATATGCCCAGGTTGCAGGCTCAGTTCCCACTGTAGGGGGTGCAGGAGGCAGCCAGCCAATCAATGATTCTCTCCCATCATTGATGTTTCTATCTCTCTCTCCCTCTTCCTTCCTCTCTGAAATCAATAAAAATATTTTATAAGAAATAAAGCAAAATAGTGTGATGAAGGCATGGGGAGAGGGTGGGATAGAGGGGATCAAGAAGGGGTAAAAGGGGATATCAGTAATACTTTCAACAATAAAGATAATTTTCTTAAAAAGTAAATGGGCTTTTCTGTATGCAAATAAAATTTTTTCCAACATCTGGGTTGGGGGTTTGAGAGGTAGAAAGAAATAAAGCAGTTACAATATCCCAACTCCAAAAATCACATAAATTGAGATAGAGAGTAGCAGCAGAAAATTAATACCAGATTTTAAAATAAAAAATGCTAATATAATGAAGCAAACATTGAGCCATATGCTATATGTGAGTGAGCTTTTCTCCTAAAAAGTGCTAGCCACTTTTACAATATCCAATCAGAGTTGACACCCTTTTTAAAGTTTCAGACTGAAACTCATAGTAACTGACTTATTCTCTGGATTTGGCTTAAAAAAATTTTAGAGTTGCAAAAACCACCATTTTTCTGCTTTGTATTTGTCAAAATGATGGGATTTTTTCTAATCAACGTGTTTCACTTGCAAAGCCAAGTTTGTCATTTTCTATTATTAACTTTTGCTCATATATAAAACTTGTATTATTCTAAGCCCACAACAAGACTTTATTTCAATATGCTTTCATGTCAAAAATAGTTATGACTGTTGGAAATGTGAATAATATTAGCATTTGGAAATGTGAATAATATTAGCATTTATCTTCCTGGCCATGCAGACAGAGACTAAATCAGTTCTGGGATGCAGTTGCTCAAACTGAAGGAAAATGTCAAAATTCTCCTTAGATACCTATGAATCAACTAATTCTCTATCGTCATAATTATCCCTTGAGAATAGCTGCTAACTGTAATATACTATCACTTCACAAACATTAGCAAAAGCAAGGTAACAAATCGAGGCTGACCAGTCTTTTGGGAACCCCATTATTGAAACTGAACGTGTTAATGCTGATTAAACTGCTTCATAGAAAGTTTGCCCATCTGACCAGACTGAAAATTAACCCAGCAATTCCAACAACATTGTTAAATCATTAGCACATTCCTTTGGTGAACTTGGTGACATGAACTATAAGAGCAGCCTATTAGGAATTCGCCAGCATGCAAAGCATATGTATACTCACATGACTTCAACCAAGCTTATTAAGATCTACAATCATATGTTTTCAAATATACTACCTGAATCCCTGGAGGGCCAAGGCCAAGGCCAGATGGGGTATTTTATCTGTATTCTACCCTTGTCTGCCCCTGTTCTAGCATTCCACGAGGGCAGTATGCAGTTCAGCAGGCAGTGTCAAGTAACTACTAACAGTGCCTATGTCCAACTATGCACAATATTGGTAGCATGCAATTATTTCAAGTATTAAAAATGTACATCAAATTAAGATCAAGGAGAGCAAGGAGGAAAGGTGGGGAAAAGGGTATGTCCTTTCACTTAATTTTCTGGTATTGAATGTGCAACATCAATTCTTTTGAGAAGAATATATGTACATAGGGCGCAAACTTTTCTAACATGAAAATGAGAGATACTTTCAGTTCATGGAAGTAACTAAAGATAGATGACCACAGACAAACTGATCTTTTTTTTTTTTTTCACCACTTCATCAAACATGACACTTAAAATGACTTGGAAAACATTGTGGTAATATGTTGGTCCAAAATGTTGCCAGTTAGAAAGCACATTTTATCATCTGACAGGCCTTCATTTCCTCAGCCCTCCTTCATCATTAAAAAATACTTCGGTACTTTGATGCATTTTTCCAAAGAGCAATGAATAGGTTAGATCAGCAACTGACTTTATCCACTGACATACAGACTGACGGATGGAAACTTCTAACAGCCCTAAGACTTTAAGCCTGGGTACAAGGGTTTACATCAGACCCTTCACAGGAGAGGAAAGCCACTTAATCCTGCAAAATTTGCTAAGCTTCCCAACAAGACAAACCAGAGATTTTGTGTATTTTATTAATTCCAACAAAAAACAGCAAAATAATACTTTTATATCTCTTTGTGTTCATATTTCTTTTTTCCCTGTATAACTGTGTATGGAGAAAGACAAGTGCTTAAGAATGAGCTTCAGGTGACAATCTCAATTTCACTCTGTACCATGCATCATTCTCCCTGTAAACATTCCTGTTTGCTTGGGTCCCTGAGAATAATTGCTATTCCTTCATTTTTAAGTGACATGCAGGTTTGTGTTTTTGAGAGAGAGAGAAAGAGAGAGACAGAAGGGACACTGCTAATTATCCTAAAAGCAAATGCAATGGTTTCATAATTTAAATAGGTGACTAGAGTTCATGTATTTGCCCATGTGCTTCTTATTAAATTATGGAAAGTTGGTTTTTTATTTCTCTACATTTTCACATTCTCAACTCCAGTGTATATTTTCCATGTATTTGTAGTGAATGAGAATAAAACATTCCCAAAAGATTGCATACCAAAGAGCAGAGCCTCCTGCTCCCTGAGATTGATGGATGTTTATGAGGAAATCCAGCATGCAATTTTAAAATCCTGCAGGTTCATTGTAAGTTAAACCATGTGGCCTCTACTCAAATCATTCCTTCCTTTCAAAATCACTCATCAGAACTCCCAATTTCCCTCGCCCTTGAATCTTCCTGATCTGCTCCTGCCAAGCCCCAGCCCTGCGCTGGTAGGACCACTGAGGGGACGGTTACCCGCCATCTGGGTGACGCCTTTCATCACTGAGGTACCACCCCAATGTCCTCCCAAACACTGAGTCTTATGAGTTTACCTTTCACTCTTTTAATTTTAGATGAGAAATGTTTAAATAAAAAGGAAACTTTATTCAGTAAGAAATATACAGAATGGTTTAAGTTTGCATCAAAATTACCTAGGGGGCTTGATAGAAATGCAGATTTCTGGTTTCATTGTAACACTACTGGAACAGACCTTGATGTGTTCATAGGGGTTTGCATTCTAAATTTGAGAACTTCTTATAGGGGCAATAATATTGTTTTACTGTCATTGTAAAAGTGAGAAAAATACTTCAAAGTGACACAGTTCTTTTCATAAAACACACACACAGAGTTGACTAAAAAACACAGGGGTTAGGAGAACCCAGCCCTAAACAGTCAAAAATCTACATGTAACTTTGACTCCTCCAAAAACTTAACTGTGAGTAGTCAACTGTTGACCAAAAGCCTTACTGAAAACATAAAATCAATTTACATATTTTGTAGTTCTATGTATTATGTATTATATTCTGAGAGTAAAGTAAGCTAAAGAAAGAAACTATGAGATTATAAGGAGGATAAAAGGCACTTGCAGTACTGTACATACTTACTGAAAAAAAATCCATGTGTAAGTGGAGCAGTAGAGTTTAAAATCCTGTTGTTCAAGGGTCAACTGTATTCCAAAAGTGCGTATTGCTGAATGGGTACATGAGAAGCAAGAATACCCGGCAGATATTAAAATGCTAAGTGCAACATAATGTGTCAACTACTTTAAAAAGAAATAAAATTAATAGGAAATGTGTTTGTTTTGTTACCTGATATTTTAATTATGTAACATTATATAATACTAGGGGCCGGTGCACAAAAATTTGTGCACTTGGGGGGGTCCCTCAGCCCAGCCTGTGCCCTCTTGCAGTCTGGGACCCCTCAGGGGATGTCTACCTGCTGGCGTGCCTGGCCAGCCTGGGTGAGAGGCTGAGGGCCGTATTCAGGCTGCCCACAGTCCCTTCAGGGTTCAGGTCCCTACTGGGGTGCCTGGCAAGCCTGGGTGAGGGGCTGAGGGCCATTTTTAGGCTGCCCACAGCTGCATTAACCCAACATCCCAGCGAGGTTGGCTGGAATCAGGTTTTTGGGGTTTATTTATCTTCTATAATTGAAACTTTGTTGCCTTGAGCGGAGGCCTAGTCAGGCAATGAAGCCTCCTGTTTGCTTCAGCTCTGTGGCTTCTATAATTGAAACACTGTTGCCTTGAGCAGAGGCCCGGCCGGCCTAGGCAAGCAGTTTCAACCCCATCACTGTGCAACAGAAGCCTCCTGTTTGCTCTAGCTCCGTGGCTGCTGGCCGCCATCTTGGCTGGGTTAATTTGCATACAGCCACTATGATTGGCTGGTGGACGTGGCTTGGATGGTGGGCGTGGCTTGGATGTCTCAGAGTGATGGTTAATTTGCATATTACTCTTTTATTAAATTAGATGTGAAGGTCATATACCATTGTTTGAAGGTGACATATGGCCTTAATTCTCAGACAATAAAAGTAAACTTAGGCAGAGGAGGTGCTGTCCATTTTTAAATCTTCTGTTGGTTCATTTTCACATGGCCTAGGCCACATTTACCTCAGAATCCTGCTGAAGGGCCTCAGAGTTAAGTGATGATCTTAAAAGCAGATTTAGGATTAGTCCGTTTTAATCAGGTGAGCAGAGGGTTTCACCAGGAAAGCAAAAGCCACCAGCATTGCCCAGAACTCTGTGTTGTGAGGCCCAAGAGCTGGATCAGGCCTGGGAGGAGCGCACCTGGGAAGGCGAACTCGCTCAGTGGGGACTGCTGATGCCAGTGGGCATGCGTGTGCCCAACCACTGGGCACCAGGACCATAAACGCTGCACACGATTCTTCAGCATATTAACCCGCACTTTCTAGGGGAGCTTGTCACTGAAGGTGAAGGCAATCACAGGAAAATCACATTGAAAGGGGCATAGGTTCAGAAGAGTCGCTGCAGAAATCAGGACGATTTCTCAATTTCTCATTCACAGAACCAGCCAGGATGCACTGCCACGTGTTTATTTCTTAACCACAGAATTAAAATTGTTCATCCTGAGACTTCAGTGTGCTTTTTTCTTTTAATATATTTTTATTGATTTTTTACAGAGAGGAAGGGAGAGGGATAGAGAGTTAGAAACATAGATGAGAGAGAAACATCGATCAGCTGCCTCCTGCACACCCCCTGCTGGGGATGTGCCCATAACCAAGGTACATGCCCTTGATGGGAATTAAACCTGGACCCTTCAGTCCGCAGGCCGATGCTCTATCCACTGAGTCAATCCGGTCAGGGCTGCAGTGTATTTTTTAGTGAAAAAAGAGAAGGAACACATGTGACACCTTTTCTCAATATTTGTATAGGAAGTGTTATTTTAGTCCAAGACTTTACCAACCTGCCTGTCCCTTCAGTGACTGTTACTGTGTCACTGCATCCAATGACCATATTCAGAAAGTCATGGAGTTTTTCCATGTCCTGGGAATTCTTGACAGTGCAAGGCGGTGGTTCAGAGAAATGCGTTTGCTCAGAAAACTGGAGAGCAAGGGGTTTTTCTTTTTCTCTTTTTCACAGGCACAGAGATGTGGTTTTGAAAGTGCACAACGACATTGCTGTAAAATTATCCCATTCACTTACATTTCTGTATATAAAACAAAACTCAAAGAAGAGGTATATGTGAAAGAGCATGGACAGAGACAAGTGGGCTGCAAAGGTGAAGACTGTTCAAAGGACTGATGAGCAGAGCAAATGGCTGTTTGCTGATGTAACGAGGCTCTGGGATTTAGAGCCTTCTTGCTCTGCCTCTGCCATCAGCTTCGTCAGCATCGCCTGTGTGCTGCCAGACTCGCAGTGCCTTGGGCTTCACCTTAGACCTCAGGGATCAGACTGTAGTTTAACTAGATCCCCAGGTGGTTCATATGCAAGTTAATGTTTGATGTGCTCTGCTCTAGAAAACTATGGCGGGAAAGCATGGTAAGCTGAGATTTGGGCCATGGGCTCCAGAACATATTTCAGATTTTAGTTACAGGTAAGGAAAGAGTTTGAGCAGGGGAGTTCTTTTAGGAAGAGCAGTATGCTATTTTGTCTTAGAAATTAGAGATATATATGCATATCTATACTAATAAAAGGGCAATATGCAAATCAGACTGGGAATTCTTTCAGAAGTTCTTCTGGACAAAGACATGGTGGCGGGGCCAAAGTAGAGGCAGTTAGGGCCTAAGAGGGGAGGGCAGTTGTGAGTGATCAGTCTGGTGGGGGGCTATTGGGGTGATCAGGCTGGCGGGGATACAGTTGGTGGTGATCAGGTGAGGAGGGGGTGGCAGTTGGGGGTGAGCAGGCCCACAGGCAGAGTGGTTAGGGGCAATCACGCAGGCAGGCAGGTGAATGGTTAGGAGCTAGCAGTCCTGGATTGCAAGAGAGATGTCCAACTGCTGGTTTAGGCCCAATTCCTATGAGCCTAAAACCATAGGAATTGGACATCCCCCGAGAGGTCCCAGATTGGAAAAGGTGCAGGCCAGGATGAGGGGACGCCCCCCCCCCCCACCCTGTGCGCAAATTTCATGCACCAGGCCACTAGTATACAACATAAAAACAATTAGGATTCTATTGAGGCAGTTCACTTGACAGCCAAGTAGGATAAATTATTTAAGTATTTAAATGTTTCATACTTCATCTGGTATTTTCTTTTATATTAATTCATAAAGTGTGTCAAGACTCCTTGCTCCTACTTTCTAGAAAGCTAAATGATCCCAGGAGTGTTATTTTTGGGAAGCATTTTTATTAAATAGCAGTTCAACAGAGGCTCTCTTCCTAGATGCCTATCATAAAACACGTCAACCTAGTCAGCGTCTAAAGGAACCTAAATGCAAAATTGTGATAGCATCACGTAAAGCAAGAAGCAAGATGGAAAGGTTAGAGAGAGAGAGAACTAAGAAACATATAGGTGTTCCCTGATACCCAAATTCAGAAACTTGATGAGTCCGGATAGCCAGGAATGCTTCTGCTGTCAGAGAACAGTGGGTAAGAGAGGCAGTGTAGAGGAATGTAACTATCTTTTTCTAATATCAGCCTACTTTCTTCCAACATTTACCTGAAGGTTTATTGATAGAGAATTCACAGACTATCAGAATAGGATTTACCCCAGCTGTCTTCCTATTAATGAATCACTGTGGTTGTTTATTGTTACAGCTGTGAGTGTGCTACAAAGCTCAAGAGTATGAAGACCTGAGCTTTTACACCTGTAGCTTCTTTCCTCTGTGTCTTTAGTCCTCTTCCCACAAGGAACTCCTCTCCAAAGTGAGCATAGGAGGTGGAATTGTGACTGGAGTTGATATGGGAAACCATGTCTTAAGGACTGTTGTGTACGCTCATCATATCTCCCTGAGACATGCAGTAGAACAACTTTCCTACCTCAACGGATATGCCACATACTTCCTTCAATCTGACTTACTCACATGCAAGGCTGGGACCACCTGTGGACAATGATAGATCTGAGTCTAATTTGAAGCTTGGACGCAGTTAATAACTGTCTCCCTATATTTCTATCACAGTTCCACAAGCTACTCATTAACAGGCATTACTGCAGAGACTCCTGAATATGCATGTCTTTGTGGTGACATACTACAAGAGGCAGTTTAGAATGGCCTTAACAAGTTGTGTCATCTAAGCAATTTACTTCACTCCTCTTTGGGCCCCAGTTCCCTCTCAGATAATATGGGGATCGTGTTAATGCCTGCTTCTAGGGTTGTTATGAGGATTAAATGATGTGTGTGTGTGTGTGTGTGTGTGTGTGTCCATCCATGTACACACATTTCCTGTCACATATTCAGCACCATGCAGATATTAGTTATTATTCTCAAATGCCAGCTCCCCAAATATCATCACCACAAACGGTAGATAACCTGGAGCCGAGTGTGTTGTTGACCTCGGTGAGGGAGAAGCCAGCCTGCGCAGAGCTTAGTGATTGTCGCGAAGTGGGAAGGAGGCGAAGCCAAAATTTGTTAAGACTCAGAAGCTTGATTTCTGGTGTGTCTTTCAGTTGATGGGATTGATACGAATTAGAGGCAAAGATTACTATACAGTTGTCCAGCCTTGTGTTTTGATATTTTCCACTAAAGATTTGGTGGGTCTTTAGGGAAGTTCCTGTATGAACAATCAAGTCTTTTGTCTGAACAAGAGTCAAATGAAATAGCAGTCATGTTAATATAGACAGTATTTTTTGTTTGTTTTCTTTGTGTGTGTGTGTGTGTCGCCGGGGGAAGGGGGAGATGATATAGAAGCGATGGTAGGTAGTTGCAGTCCTCAGTGTCTGTGAGTATTGGTATTGGTGGCTGTTATTATTCATTCTTCCTAATGTTATAAGTGTTATATTTCTCAGAATAGGTACAAATTAGCTAACTACCAGTGCTACATTACTTAAATTAGTGGGATAATCTATTTTTTCCGGTAGTTGCTCAGTAAATATCAAGGCCTTGGGAAATGAGGAGGAACATTCCTGGGGTGACAGATCTGAGTGACGCAGAAATGTGGAGCACTCCCAAGGGGGCTTAAGAAGGAACGGAGTCAACAGAATGACTAGTGAGGTGATATCAGAAACACACTGCCTATGGGACAATTTTTTTTTCCTAATATCAGCCTACTTTCTTCCAACATTTGATCATTTATACTTGGTTTGGTTCTTAAAACAGCAACAAACTTCAACATTTTTTTTTTTTGCTTGATCCGTTGAGAAAGGCATTGAACAGAGCATTATTAGAAATGGGAGTGAACTTGCAGAGATACATGTAGACCTAGTAAAGGGAGGCAATGTGACTGCAAGTAAATCGCAAGGGCTTTGAACCCAAGTGGATCTGCCTTCAAATCTTGTTTTTGCTACATAGTAGCTGTGTGGTCTTATATTTAACTGCCCTAAACTTCACTTTCCTCTTCAATGGACTTGAGATTCCAATATCTATTTGTAGAAATGTTATAAGGAGATAATTATCAGCATATAATTTTCAATAAGTAATAGCTATTAGAATATGGAGAAATGCATTGTATTATCTAAGTTATATCTACACATGCACTCTTGCTTATGAGTATTTCACTATGTACTAGTTGTGAAATATGCACTATGTAAGGACAAATTCGTAACTTAAATATATATGCCATTTTTATTTTAAATAAAACTGAAATTCTCTTATTAATTACTAGAGGACCAATGCACAAAATCATGCAAGAGTAGGCCTTCCTTCCCCTGGCTGCTGGCACCAGCTTCCCTCTGGTACTTGGGACCTGGGCTTCTCTCACAGCCCCAGATTTGTCTGGAAGGTCATCTGGAAGGATGTCCAGAAGGACATCTTGTCTAATTAGCATATTATGCTTTTACTAGAGGCCCAGTGAACAAAAATTCATGCACGGGGGGCGGGGGGGGGGGGGCGGGCTCAGCCCAGTCTGCCCCCTCTCACAGTCTGGTAACCCTCAGGGGATGTTATACTGATGGCTTAGGCCCAGGGGGAGTAGGCCTAAGTCACATCTGTCCTCCCTCTGCAACAGGCAACCAGCGAGCATGGGAAGGCACCACCCCATCACCCTCTCACTGCTGCTGCTTCTGGACTCCCTCTGCGGGAGGTGACCAGACCCATCAAGAGAAAGCGATGCCCCCACCACACTGCTACTACTTCCACTGCCAGCCACTGTGGCTTTGTCCAGAAAGACGTCTAGAAGATGTCCAGTCTAATTAGTATATTACTCTTCAATTAGTATAAATTGTTATAGATATGTATATTCAAAATCACAGAATTTAATTTTAATTGTCAATCATAAGTAATTCACTATAGTACCTGAAATTCACCTACCTAGCACATAATTAATTATATTCTTATTTTTACTCAAGGCACTCAGTTTTTACATTAATTATTATCATTCATTTTCACAGATAATAATATTTGCTCTTCAGCTTTTTTATTTTCATAACATTATAAATTCTAGATTATAAAAATAATCCTAAATTTTCTAAAATCTATTTTTAATTACTATTTCAGCTACAGCATTTTTAAAAAGAAAACTTATTTGGGTTTTTAACCTATTTATTACAGCAGATAAATGCCAGATCCACATGCTTGGTTAGAAAAAAAAATAGATTGATAAAACAGATTTCAAAAACTATCCTCATGAAGTAATTAAAGGAAACTGCAATTCTAATTTCAGATCTTATGAAAGCATAATTTTTTTTTTGGAGTCTCTTTACATTAGTTAACAGCATAACTACATTTATCGCCTCTGATTTTTATTTAAGGTAAAGTTTTCCCCAAAAAGCTTTATAAATAAAATATACAAAGTAAAATTGGCATCACACACAAAAATGGCACTTTTGGACACAGGCAACACATTTCATACTGCTGTTATGTTGAATCTGAACGGCAGCAGTGCCTTTTCTCCTCTTGTTTTTTATGGTGCCGGAGGAGCCCATCCATCCAGGTCGCCTACACACATAGTGTCAGAGAGCCCCCGTTTCTATCACTCCCTGATGATGAATGAGGTCCTTCTTCTAAACAAATAAGCACTTCAGAGGGTTACCCTTGACAGGGTGGTTAATCCCGAGTGCCAGCCTTATCACTGCAGGACTCAGGGGCTGAAGTTTTACAGGATCCCTGCACTGCCTGGCTCTTGGGCAGTTGTCTGGACGTTGCATGGCACGAGGCCACCCTTTCCAAAGCACAGCCAGCTCTGCCCTTCTCTCCAGTGTCCCCTGTTTCCCGACCTGATCTTCAGCTCATTGGGGATTTTTCTCTCAGCAAATTGAAATCATTTGTGCCATCTGCAGCAATTGGTTAATATGCTGCATTTCATATAGCTCCAGAAAAGCAATTTGCCAGCATAAATTCTCATGCAAGCAAAGCAAAGCAAAGACGGGGAGGTTAAGTGACCAGTCTCCATCTTACAAAAGCAGAAGTAGAAACGCTGCCTCTGGATTCCAGTATATGAAGCAGAGGCTATTTCCACCTCTTATCAGCAATGTATAAATTTCTTACCAAAACTCTTGCTCTTGACTTTGCTTCCATTGACATCTAGACTAAAGGTCAGCATTTCTTTACATTCCAGAAGCTATTAGGGATCAACTTCAACTTTATTCCTGTTAAGAATTGATGAGTTCACCTTAATCCAATGAGGTTCAATAAATCTCTCAGTAGCACTCTCAAAATATGTGTCCAGAGGATGATTAAGAAGTCAGGAAGAGGGCTTCTCTCACTAACATACACTCTCTTAATATTTTAAAAGTATCAACATATATTGTTTTTATAGAACTTAAAAGTTAGAAGTCAGTTTTGCCTCTGTAGGGGGCACTTCAGACCTCCTTCTAACTTCCTCCTTTTCTACAGTTGCACAGTGTAGCACCGCAGGAGATATGTGGAAATAAAGGATGCATATATTTTATCCCAGTCACAGCCTTCTGTCTTAAAAGGTTTAGGAAAGGCATGTGACAAAGCCTGTTTGAAAAACAGAGCATAATGTGTTTTCAGTTTATAAATTATAAAATATTCAAAAGTACAGTTAACACCAAGGAATTGGTTACTGCTAGATATCTGGAACTGCTTTCTCTTCCTTTCTCTTATCTGCTTGCTTTCTCTTCCCCTCCCCGCCACCATGAAGAACAAAATGCAAATAAAATGCAAATGAAACCCCTTAGGCCTGAGAGGATAAGAAGGAAAACAAGTGTGCCAAAAAAAGAAAGAATATGAAGGTCTCTTTGAATGTTTATCAAACAAGTTGTTTATTCAGAGGGTTTTTGATTGTTGTTGTTTTTTTGATTGACTAGTTTCTAGGATGTTATTTTACAATTCACATGTTTCTTGAATATTAAATCTTACAATGCTGTGGTTAAGGAAAACAGACGTACTATTTTGTATTTTGATTTCAATTTCCTGCAAAAGAAACTAAAAATTACAGTTTTTACATGTTATTGTCCAATGCATAAAGTTTGATACATTTTTTTCAACAGAGAAGTGCTGCCTAGTAGACATTACATAAAATGTGGGCTTAACTCTCAAAACCATATTGAAATAGGAATTTTTAGGGGTGAAATAGGCAGGTTTAGGGAATTTTTAAAATTAAGGGGGTCATGGAAAAAACACGGGCCTACAGAGTTGCAAAAGGGTACATTTCCATAAGACAAGGGAGTTGAGAGAGGCAACAGTTACTTTTCCATAAAACAAGGAAAAGGCAGAAGTTACATAAGGGAACTGGGAGTAGCAAAAGGTCTATCTATATAATAAAAGCCTAAGCAACTGTTACGGCACAGTGACCAGAATGACTGGTCACTATGATGAACACTGACCAGCAGGGGGCAGATGCTCAATGCAGGAGCTGCCCCCTGGTGGTCAGTGCACTCCCACACAGGGAGCACTGCTCAGCCAGAAGCCAGGCTCATGACGAGTGCAGTGGTGGTGGCAGGAGCCTCTCCCACCTCCACAGCAGCACAAAGGAGCAGAAAGCCAAGTGGTAAGGACCAGAGAGCAGGCGGGTGGTAAGGAGCGAGCGGTCTCGGATTGTGAGAGGGCACAGGCCAGGCTGAGGGACCTCCCTTCCCATCCAGTGCACAAATCTGTGCACCAGGCCTCTAGTATTCACATAAAGAAGAAGGAAGAAAGCCCAGAGGAAATAGGAGAACAATGAGGGAGGAGGTTTGACTTTTGAGTTCAGGAGTTGCTATAGTGACCGAATCAGAAGGATAGTGACCAGAGGGGATATCAAGGCACAAAGACCTGAAATCTTTATAAACCATGGAAAAAGAAACTCGGTGGGACTCTTCCCCCCTCCCCACATGGGAGTCTGTGCTTGTTCTTCAATAAATTTCCACCTTTGCTATACCATCTTCCCTCTGTGGTTTCATTCTTCGACTCTGACAGATAAAGAGCTCAGGGAAACCATCCTGCCCAGGGGAACAATCCCATATCAATATTAGATCATGTCATTGCATTTAAGAAAGAAGAGCTGGCCCAGCCGGTGTGCTGAGTGGTTGATCATCAACCTATGAAACAGGAGGTTATGGTTCAATTCCAGGTCAGGACTTGATCCCAAGTGGGGACATGCAGAAGGCAGCCAATCCAACATGTTTCTCTCTCATCGATGTTTCTACATCTCTATCACTCTCCCTTCTTCTCTGAAATCAATTAAAAAAAGAACTGGAATATGCTCTCTCATGATGATAATATTGAGCTTCCTATTAATACTCAGAAGCTGTGTGCATTGCAATTTAAGTCATAAATTAGAATCTTCAGTGTTTCTGGAAAATTAATGGGATCATATGAAAATGGGTCAGGAAGATTTCACACTAGAAGAAGAACCAGTGTTTTCAGGTTTCATCTATACATGGTGTCCCCAAAAAATGTATACACACTTTAACAGCTGATAGCTCAACTTTGAAAATAAAATGTATTTAATAACCACTGCCTTTATAATTATTAAAGGTGTGTGTACACATTTTTTGGGACACCCTATATATATCAGATCTATTTGAAAAGGTGAGTCTTAGGAAAAATCAATTCTATAATCTTCACAGATAGTGTTTTTAAATTCACATAAATTTTTTTCATTAACATTCTATGGCTGCTTTTTAAAAATAATTTGTATTTATTATTGACTAGTAAAAGAGAAAACATCATTTAGAGTCTCAACATAATTAAACTGTAGTAAAACTAGTGGCCCAGTGCATGAAATTCATGCATGGGGGGTGGGGGGGAGGTTGTCCCTTAGACTGGCCTGTACCCTCTCCAATCTGGGACCCCTCGAGGGATGTCTGACTGCCTTATCTCTGTGGATCAGGCCTAAACCAGCAGTCAGACATCCTTCTCACAATCTGGGACCACTGGCTCCTAACCACTCCTCTGCCAGCCTGATCGCTCCCAACTGCCCTCCCCAGCCATGACCTGCCTACTCCAAGCAAGGTGGCAGAGACACCGGGACCAGCCTCCTCTACACCACGCATAGTCACAGGACCCCCAGGCCTCACCACGCGGAGTGGCCACCGAGCCCCGCCTCCACTGCACACGTGGGCCACCTAAGCTTTTATTAGTATGGATAATACAAGCAGACAGTTAGGCATAAACCCCAACCTCCCCAACCACTGCTGAACACTTTATTTTATGGCTAGTTCATACTTTTCCCTAGGCCATCTTCAAACTTTATGCCAAGAAAAAAAGGTTCCCCTGAAGTTGTAAGACTATGTAAGTATGTAGTTATTGTAGTTATATTTATCAAAAAAAATTTTAAATATCTTTTTGACCAATAACTTGAGACTCAATATATCTATCATTGTAGTTCTTTATTTATTTCATGTAGATTTCAACCAGTAGATGAAAGTCTATCATTTCTAATGTCAAGTAAGAAACTATATTATAATGCAATAGCTAAGAAAAGGAAAAGTAACTTAATTACTAGGTAGATTTTTATCTGTCTCTAGTTTGGAGATGGATTGTGTTGCTGAAAGATACATGTGCATGCACCTAAAGCTAAATACACAAGGAGACTCTGAAAAAAGGGTTAGATAAATGAGGGCCAATTCAAAAGAAAAGTAAAAAATTAATTAGAGGATTAAATTAACTCTAGTTTCAAATGTCTTGGTTTCAGAAGTTTATGACAAGAAGTTGACTATCACTTAAAAGGAGAAAGTAAAGAGAGGGAAAATTATGCTCAGAAATAGACGACTTTAAAATTGAAGTTAGAGAAGAAGAAAAGTAAAGGAACAAATATTTTATAAGCAATGGAAAAGATTTCAAAACAAGGTCTAAAACAAACTATAATCACCTTCAAACTACAAGTTTAGAACCTTTAAAGTTTTGTAATGGAAAAAGTAAAGAATATTGTATAGGACACATTTCTTAGTCTATCGTCTTAGCTCTATTCTATTAGACAAAGTCTTTAAGGAATCTCAGTTATCTCTTAAAAGAATTGTTAAGTCTATCTTGAGTTTACCATCCCTTAACTTAGAATAGTGATTGGATAGTTATATTACTATTAATAACATTTTTCTGATAACTTAACTAAAAACAAACAAAACAAGGGGGCGTTGAGCTTGATGTGTTTGGATAGAGGGAATCTTTCAGGCCTTTCATGGGGTGTATTCCTTTCCAGTAATCAGGTAGATGTACATCTCGGTTGCTCTCTATTTCTGCATATCTATTGACTAGGACATTCTGCGAAGGAACAAACACAACAGCATCCATGAGAGAGTTATCAAGTGTGATGTAATGCCCCATGGAGAGATCATGTCCTTGTTTTCCTCTGTCTGTTATCTCTCTAGACAAATGTCTCCAGCCTTTAATTGCAACTTTGTGCAATAATTAACAGATTGGGTTGGGAGAAGGGTATTTTTTTTTTAACTATGTAATAGATTAGGTGTTTTTACCATCTACCTCAACTTAGTATGGAATTGATTTGTAAAATAGAAATTGCTAGGCAACTGTCATTTAATGGCCCACTTGGACACTGCGGGAAAGCATGTAAGTTGAGTGCTTTTTAAGATAAATGTGTAAGGTTGATTTAATTGATATTAGAGTCACTCTTCACATTTATCATCAGTTACAATCTGTGTAGCTGCAAAGGATATGATCTTCTTTTCGAGAAACATCAACTAAAGTGAAAGAGATTCTCCCTTTGTGGTTCCTCTCAAAATAAACATCAACTCTTGCATCAGAGAACAGGACGGGTTTTCTTGTACATGAGGTGGAAGCTGCGCTGAGAAGCTCAGATTAGAGAATTCCCATTAATAATGAAGTCAAATGAACCCAGATGAGGTCATTCACTGGGCTTTCCTCAGTTACACTCACATCTCGTGAGAATTTATGACAGGATTGAGTAAGACATTGAACAAAAAGTTTTCCAAAATAAAACGAGAAGATGACTTTTTCATGTAGGAACAGGGCTCACTGTCAGACCTAGTTTAAATGCTGACAAAAAATAAACTAGTTCAATATTAGAAAATAGTTTAGCAAGATTGAAGTAAAAACTAACAGTTTTTTCAATGAACACTTTTTATTGATGTGATGATAATATTATAGTTTATTACAAATAAACACTTGATATGGTACAGATTTATTTTCATGAGATACTATGAAGTTGTATCTCTTCATATGTGTGAAACTTTTAGACTTGGTCTAGTTGTTTTCATGTTGTAAAATAATATTGTATTTTAAAATAATTTGTCGTTTCTCACCACTAAATTTTTTCCTAGATGTGTGTGTGCAAATTATTAGTTGATCAAGTTTAGAGAACATAGAGTTTCTACTTAAGAACACAGCCTAAGAATAATCTTTTTCATTCTATCTCAAACATGATGTGATGTGAAAATATTCCAGATATGAGCTCAACTTTCCATCCTATTTTGGTCTTGCTCAAATAAAACCCCTGGACTCATAGCAAATAAAGGTGTTAGGTATAATATTAGGTATGAAAGGAGCCTGAGATAGCTCTCCCTATTGACCACCTCGATGACCAGTTACACCATCTTTGGTTCCAAGGATCATGTGAGCCTACAGTTTCAGAATTTAAAAGTAAAGGCATCATGTACTAAAAACACAAGAAAGAAGGATCTGAAATTTATTAGATATGCTCAGGATTGGTTACGGTATTTTCAGGAACCAGTGCAAAATGAAAATGAGGGACAACAGCCAGGCATTACATAAGTGCCGAATCCTATGTGACTGCACAGACCACACCACCGGTCCATGAAGCTAGTCCTGGATGTGCTGTTACTTGTGAGTAAGGAATAACTTAATTTGCCACCAGTAACCTCTCCAAGCTTCTTCTTCTTATCCATCAAATGGTCTCAAAGCACAAATCTACATCTGCATTGATTGGATATGCATTCAGAGACCTTTCACCTGGCCTGTGTTTGTGTGGCTTCATATCTTTATGACATGGAATGAACAGCTTGGCGCCACGTTGCTGTTATCCATTAACCATTCCTGTTTTCCTAATCATCTTTGACTCCATCTTTCTCTGTCCTATCTGTTATTGTCTTCGGAAAAGAGATGTGAGGTTTCCTTAGCCTGTTCTGGTTTACATGACATGATTTGTGTAACTGCCTACAAGAGTTCCTCAAATGAACCCTGTGCATTATCTTCTTCCCCCAGCCCCTCCTCCTCCGAAGAAAGAAGAAAAAGGTCATACATCTGTAAAATGACAGCACTTATGAAAAATGAGAGCTTGGCCCACATGGCTCTCATCAGACACAGACTCATCTGCTATGCCACAGACACTGCTCATTTCCTTCAAAATCAGACTACAGCTAAAAACAGGAAACACCTAATAAATTGCCCGGTCTATCAAATTAACAAAGCACAAAAAAACTTTCTAAGTAATCAATGAGTACTCCTGGCTTAACATTCAAGTGTTCAACATCAGGGACCTAGAAATGTGACCATATTTTTCTCTATAAAACTACATTAAGATGTTAACCTTGATTTAAATTTAGAAATAAAAATAAGCTACTTAGAGAAGGTGGGATGTGGAAAATTGGACATCCTACCTAATCTATCACAGATGGACAAAGTATTTCAAAATCAATAAGAACTTTTATTATATATTCATTATGCTAGGAGTTTAGGCACACAGGTATTTTTTAAGAGAATAAATTAAATATACAACAGAAGTGACAGGATTCTCACGGTGTGAAATTCCTTTTGTGTGAAATTAATCAATCCTATTTTTAATGAAAAAAATCTCAGTATTATGAAAAGATTTTATCATAACAATATCTAATTGCCAACAGCTGCTTGTGTTCATATCATTTTTTTGTTTTGTTTTTTGTTTGTTTTAAATTTATCTTTATTGCTGAAAGTATTATAGATGTCCTCTTTTTTTTTCCCATGGACCCCCTCCAACCCACCCATCCCTCCCAGGTCTTCACCACACTATTGTCTGTGTCCATGGGCTATGTATAAATGCATCTAAGTGCCCTAGTTAATGTTCATACATTTCTTGCCTAGAGTGAAATCAGTAATAAAGTATGAAGCAAGGGGATACTTTCTTGAGCTATATTTCAGATAACAAAAATACAATTAAATTTAAGTTTGAAAAAAAAGATATACTATGTAATTATAAGTCTTCTATCCCTGATCCTGAAATTCCTTTCTTCATGAAAAAAAACAGAGGATAAAATTCTGAACAGACTTTGTTTTTATTTCCTTCCAAACCTTTGCAAGGCTAAATACTCTGATGCTTACATGCTCTGGGCTTCATTTCTATACTTAAAACAAGCTTCTAGGAAAATGTCAAGGAAATAAAACTTTTCAGAATTGACAAGAAGAATATCACTTAAATTCCTATAGTTGAAAACACTCATTACATAAATAATATTTATTTCTAGAAAAAAATTCAACCGCTTTGCCTCTCAGAAGTAACATAAAATGTTTCTACCACCACTCAAACATTTTACATTCAAATCAAGAGTCTACTCCACTGATAGCATATTTGTTCTGTGCATGAGTGACCCCTTCAGGGGCTGTGTTGAAAAGACTATTTGATGCAGAGTGAGAAAGTTCCCCCAGACACCTTATATGAATGCTAATAATTTTCAGAAAACTTTCAATGAAGCAATTCATTTAAAAGTTCCATGAGAATAATTATGATTTTAAGCAATCTAAAAAATGATTTTTCTAACAATGCATTTCATATGCCATTCATATAATCAACCAAGAAATACATTTTGAATACCACAATCAAGAAACTATACTAGAAATAAGGCAACCACAGTAGTCAAGTTAAAACGTCGGGTCCTGTTCTAAATACTTTATGCCCCAACCCTGTAAGTATACTAGAATTTATCAAATCATGTATCTAATTTTTTTCCAAAAAAATATGGTTACTACAATAATGGACAATATCATAAGGCATAATTCCTGCCCTTTAGAAGTTCAGAATTGAATTTTCAAACTATATGGAAAATAATTTAATACTTTAAAAATCTTACTAATAAAAACCTAGGTGGTCCTCCCACCATCACAAGATGGCTGCACACACAGTAGGCATGTGCAGGTGGGCAGGGCTGGGCTTGACTGTGTGCACGGCACAGAGTCGGCCTGGGAGTCCCGCTTCCTCCCAGCCCTGCACATGGCCAGGCCTGGGGGGTCTGGCCTCTGTGGCTCCGGCCTATCTCTTTGGGGCAATCCATCGAGGAGCCACGGATGGGTGGACAGGGCCTACCTCTTTGGGGCGACCGACCGCAGTGCTCCTGCACTGTGACAGAGCACAGACCAAGCTGGGAGACCGCCCTCCCCCTCCCACCCCCAGTGCATGAATTTCATGCACTGGGTCACTAGTAATTAATAATTAAAATTGTTCAGGGAGACATAATAATTTCATGATCTTCAAGTCACAGATACAATGTCTGAAGCTACCTCAATAGTTGGCTGCAGACAGAGGCAAATATTTGGAACTGAGGGAATTCTGAGTCTGCGAAAAGTAAAATAATTCTGGAGTTGGATTCAAGCAGAATTACCAACATCCAAATTGAATGCCTAAGGGGGTATCATAAATTGGAATTCGACTCAAGATGACAATACACAGAGTGCATTCTGGAAGGTGAGGGCATAATGATGTGAATCTGGATAATGGCAATACCTCTCTGCAGGCAAGGAGTACCTTAGACCTGGAATGAAAGTAGGAGAAAGGATGAGGGGATGTTTCGTACAGCATGGCTGGGGTTAACTAGAGAATTTGACTTCTCAGCAATAAGGGGTTAGTGAGGGTAGGACTCAAATCAGCATGACATCCTGGGTAAGATTTCATTTTAGATAGCGCTTGAATTATAAACTATGATCATGGGGTCCACAGGGAGTCAGTTGGAGAAAAGGCAAGTTGGTACATTATCGAGGCTCAGCTACTGAACACCAGATTCAAAGTTGAGGGCGAGGGTGATTCTTACCCCTTTTTCATAGCCAGACTGAGCAACTGTGCCAAACAGTGGACAAGCAGGAAAAAACACAGAGAAGAGATTTGATTAGAGTCTTTGAAGGAGGGTGAGAGTTTGAAAAGGAAGCAGAGATACATGGAGTTTGTGGGGGAAGAGTAATTTTTCATGATGTATTTAGGAAGAAAATCTGTTTATTGGGCATTCTGCCGATTGTTAACCTACATGATCAATATTTTTATATATAAACTAGAGTCCGGGATCACTCAGGGGATGTCCAACTTCCAGCTTAGGCCTGCTCCCTGCCAGCAGTCAGACATCCCCCCCAGGGGTCCTTAGCACTGCCACGGAGATGAGAGAGGTTCCCACCACCACCGCTGTGCTCTCCAGTCATGAGCCTGGTTTCTGCATTGAGTGTCTGCCCCCTGGTGGTCAGTGCACATCATAGCAATCTGTTGTTCCACCATTTGGTCAATTTGCATATTAGCCTTTTATTATATAGGATAGGACTAGAGGCCAGGTGCACAAAATTCATGCATGGGGGCAGGGACATCCCTCAGCCTGACCTGCACTTTCTTCAATCCAGGAGCCTTCAGGGGATGTCCAACTGCCAGTTTAGCCCTGATCCCAAAGGCAATTAGGGGAATCAGGCCAGCAGGGGCGGACATGCCGCTAGGGCTCCTGGCCTGATTCCCTAAACTAGCAATTGGACACCTCTCTCACAATCCAGGACCTCTGGCTCCTAACCACTAGCCTGCCTGCCTGCCCTAACCATTCTTCCTGCCTGCCTGATTCCCCTAACTGCCCTCCCCTGACAGCCTGGTCACCCCTATTAACCTTTTTTTAAATCTTATCCCCTTCACACACAATTGTATTTGACTTCCTTATTGGCTTCTCCCTCTCACACAATTTTTCTCTCTCCTTTATGTAACACTTTTTCCTACTGACTCATCATTTATGAACTTATCTTTCCTTCTTATTTTCTACTTCTGTTCCATCATCTTTCTTTCCATCTTTCTCTTAACATCCCTCCCTCCCCACATTCCTTCTTTCCTTTATCGTTACTCCTGCCCTCTCTCCCCTTTTCCTTCCCACCTTAATTTTTTCTTCACTTCCTCCCTCAGACCTGCTTTGCTCCCTCCCCCATTCCTTCTTTCTTCCCATTCTCCTTTTAAGCTCCGCCAGCTCCCCCTTTATAACTTTTCTTTCCTCCGTCTTTTTCTCCCATCCTACCTTTGCCATACATTCTTCTCTACTTAATTCCACTGTTTTAATATTTATCTATCTGTCTAATTATTCACTATCATTTATATTCTTTCTTTTCTGACTCCTACTTTTAAAATCTGTCCCAAGTACAGAACTATACTTTATTTTCATTATAGCTCCTACAGTTCACTCATACATCCTCTTTCCTTCTTTAACTCTGCTGTCCACTGAGTCCTTTATAAAGTTCTTCCCTCTCTCCTCCCTTACAGGCTAATCAATAATTCTGTGCTTTTTGTCCTGTCTTAATACTGACTTCTTTCCTCTCTGGGACCTGTAGTCACCTGTATTTGGGCACTAGGGCCCCTCTTCCACTGGCTTTGAGGGGCCAAGCGATGACGCAGCTGTGTCTTGCTGACCGTGGCCTGCATCTGCCCCCTCCAAGTTGGGGGAGGGTCCCGCAGGCCTGTTCCAGCATCCATTGCGAGGACCGCTGCATTACGAGGGTGCACATGTGCATTCATGCGTGCACAGGCTTTTCTCCCATTGCATGCTGAAGCGAGGGGGTGGGGGGTATGTGGAGGCCTTTCCCGTCCCCTGGCATGCCTGTTCCCACGCCTTGAGTGGTTCTTCGTCCACTCCCATCCCAAATTCACAGGCGATGGGTGTGTTTGCAAAGGCACAGTCAGGGCCTGGCTTGTCCTCAGGGGGCATTCTGTCCAGGATACAAGCTTCCGTCCTGGTCAGACCGGGCAGATGAATGGGTGGACGGCTAGAGAAAACCACGATGGCTTTCCTATGGTGTGAAGGTCGCCTGTGGTCTCCATGGTGGCAGAGCCAGGTCCACACAACAGGAGGAGGCTTCGAGGTTGTGCACTTGGGAGGATTGACTGGCATCCTGGGTGTCGCGGGACCACTCTGTATGTCTGTGATCCCTGCATTGTTTACCCAGTGGCCTGTCCAGGTCTGGTGCCTTACCTTGACGTCCACTCTCTGTCATTATGTCTGGGCCCCTCCTTTGTGTTGGGTCCACACCCTCTTGATTTGTGTGTGCCACCCCTTCCAGAGGTAACCACCGACACTCGCACCCCCTGGTTGGTGTCTGCCAACTGTGCCTCGAGAACCGGCCTTCTGCCACGTGGGTGTCACTCCTTGCCATGCCCCCCAACCTCAGGGAGGAAGTTGGTGGCATCTCCAGACGAGGCTCAGTGTCACGGAGGTGTTTGTTGGGTGTGTACTCCAGAAGAAAAAGAGGACTCTGGTGCTGGGCAGGAGACACAGCCTCACTTCCCCAGCCCAGGCCCAGGTCAGGGAAGCAGGCCTCATGCAAGTTCCCCTGCAGCATGTGCAGCCTGTTGAACGGTTGTTACTGTGATGCTATAATGACCAATTGGCATATTACCTCTTTATTATATAGACTAGGGGCCCGGTGCATGAAATTTGTGCATTGGGTGAGGGTTCCCTGAACCCAGCCTGCCCCCTCTCACATATTGGGAGTCCTCAGGGAGTGTCCTACTGACGGCTTAGGCCCACTCCTTGCTCCCCTTGGGGAGAGGGCCTAAGTAGCAATCTGGCCTCCCTTTGTGGGAGGTGATCAGGTTAATCAGGGAAAGCCACCAGCCCCATCACCCCACTGCTGCAGCCACTGCCAGTCACTGCAGCCACCAAGGTGTTTTCATCAACACATACTCCAGTCCCTTCACCATGAAAAAATGACAACTTTCTTTAGGCATTTTCTTTCTTTCTTTTTTATCCTCCCCTGAGGATATGTTTCCATTGATTTTTAGAGAATGTGGAAGAGAAGGAAAAATCAAACAGAAACATCAAAGTGAGAGGAGCACTTTGATTGGTTGCCTCCTGCATATGCCCTGACCTGGGCCCCGGCCAGGGAGGAGCCTGCGACCTAGGTACATGCCCTTGGTCAGAATTGAACCCAGACCCTGCAGTTGGCAGGCTGAGGCATTATGCACTGAGCCAAACCGGCTAGGGCAGGATATGACATTTCTTAGCCCTCCAGCAGTGGACCTTCAATTTTTTTCTCCAGGAGTGTGGTGGAAAAACCCTAGATCACCTTTTTGGATTCTTATTATCCAAGTTATTAAGAATATTACAAGTGGCATACAGGGAGCTTAGCCAATGAGCAGTAAGAAAAAGTGTTTTCTCTGTAGTTCACTCCAATCACTGGCTCCACCCATGCCCTGGCCTGTAACCTCTGGCTGAGGCTGCAGGCCTGGGCAGAAGACCCCCAAAACCCTCTGATCACCATCTTCACAGAGCCCAAGCCCTGCAATCGCCAGGTCTGCCCTTTCCCCACTGGAAGCCTCTGGCCAAGGCTGCAGGCCTGGGCAGAGGACCCCCAGACCCTTGCATTGCCGGCTCCGCCTGTGCCCAGACCCCTGTGATCGCAGGCTCTGCCCCTGCCTCTCTGATCGCTGGCTATGTGGAGCCCAGGCCCCTGCAATCTCCGGCCTTGCCCCTGCCCAGACCTGAGGCCTCTGGGCCAGGCCTTATGGCTGAGTAGTGCACCCTCATACCCCTCCGATCACTGGCTCTGCCCCTCACCCCTCTGATCACTGGCTTTGCCCTTTCCCATGCCTGAGGCCTCTGGTAAAGCCCTCTGGCCTGGTCAGGGGACCCCCAGCCTGATTGCCTGTTCTGCCCCTCAGGACTCCTCTCCTTCCTCACCACCTGACTGGCTAACAGGTCTGACCACTTCAGTGGTGGGGCTGAGCTGGACTGGGCACTGCCATCTTGCGGCCATCTTTGTGATGGAGTGATGCCTAATTTGCATATTACTCTTTATTAGATAGGATGTGGCTATGGGAGCTGCCATCTTGTAGCTATGGGGGGTGGCCATCTTTGTGATGGAGTGATGACTAATTTGCATATTACTCTTTTATTAGATAGGATGATATAAAAGTCATTAGCATATAAAATGATGATATGGGGACAATAAAGATCTTCAATGATTCCTGAGTGAGTTTAAATATTTTTAAATTAAATTTTACATTTAAAATATAGTTTTAGTGTAAAAGAAAGTTAGATATTACTTAAACTTCTTAAATTGATCATATCTATGTCATTAAATTTAGTACATCATATGGCTTGGTGTACATAGCTCTGTCCTGCTAACAGTTTTAATTATTTTGCTGAACATATAAAGGCATCCTCAGCAAAATTTTTTAAACTAAGAAGATTAGGTTATATACCTAATATATATTAGGTGAACATTTAAGTCAAGATTAAAAATTATCTTAATAGGCATAAAAATGAGCTCAAACTACAAACATTAAATTACACATAACTACATATAAAATACTTCTTTCAAGTTAAAAATTAATTCAATATTCTTAGATGAAAAACAGAATTGTACAGATTCCATTTTCCTTTATTTATTTGTGTGCTTAATGCTTTTTAAATAAAAGTAAAGTTTATAGTAAAGGTGACTGAATATGACAAAGAGTTAATAATTCTCTGAATGAATAAATACATAATAATTAACATTTTTTAAAGGAATGATATTGGTAAATTTATTCTATCAGTTAGTAAAACATAATATAAAGCTATAGCAATCAAGGTGACATGGTCAGGTTAGTACATGGATGTGCCAACTATTTTGGGATAAATTCTTAAAAATCAGAAAAATATATTATTTGACTGCTCAATAACTAAACTTTCTTTTTTTAAGCAGGGCTAGTCAATGAATCATTTTTTTTGTAATCATATATTCCCTCTAATAATATAGCATAATGTGTAGATTAGTAAGCATCTATAAAAAATCTACTAGATATTAACTTTTTTGAGTCATTCATTCTGCTGCCACAAACTAATTCTTCTTTTGAACCTTAAACATTTGAAGCAATGTTTGCAGTTGAAACAATTTACTTGACCTTGCATTCCATTCCTTTTTCTTCTCTTCATGTCTTTTTAAAGAAAATTTTAAAATCGTTTTCAGTAAACACTTGACCTAGAACATACTGTGTTCCTTGCACCCGTGCCATGAACTCCAGAAGACAGAAAAACTACAGCTCAAATAGAGTCATTATGTCTAGGATAAAACAGAAAATGTTTCACAGACACATGAGTCATCAGAGCAAATCTCATGATCCAGGCTTTGCCTAGATCTGGAAGATAAAAGGAAGGAAAGAGAGAACTTTAAAGACAGAATTTGGAACATTTTCAGGAAAATACAGAAATTTCTTCACAATCCATGTTCGATTCTTAAGTAACAAAACAAACCATTCAATATAGATCAGTCGAGAGCCTTTATTGCCTGTCCCATCCGGCCAAGGGTTGCAGCCATTATTGGTGAGAAGGACCACCTTTCCTTTTTATTAAAAAAAAAAAAAGTATTTTGAGTACAGTTGAAATACAATAGTATGGTAATTTCAGGTATACTATACAGTGATTATAGATTTATATACCATACAAAGTTATCATACCTAAAAATTTATTATCCATCTGATACCATACATAGTTCCTACAATATTATTGACTATACTAGAGGCCCATTGCATGAAATTCATGCGTGGGTAAGGTCCCTAGGCCTGGCCTGCAAACAGGGCCATCTTCCCCAGCTGCCCATAGCTGGCGCCACATCCTGCCACCACCTACCCCTGGTTCCCTGTTTGCCATCAGGTGATCGGTGCCTGACGGCTGGGGGAAGAGACAGAGATGTTGGCTGTTCCCACCCACTTGCCAACCCCACCGTCGCTGCAGGGAGCCATCAGGTGATCAGAGCCTGCTGGCTGGAGAAAGGGACCAAGAGGTGATCAGTTCACTTCATAGTGACTGGTCCAGGGGTTATTCTACCATTAGGTTCAATTTGCATATTATTTTTTTAATATATTTTATTCATTTTTTACAGAGAGGAAGGGTAAGGGATAGAGAGTTAGAAACATCAATGAGAGAGAAACATCGATCAGCTGCCTTCTGCACACGCCCTACTGGGGATGTGCCCACAACCAAGGTACATGCCCTTGACCGGAATCGAACCTGGGACCCTTCAGTCCACAGATAGACACTCTATCCACTGAGCTGAACTGGTTAGGGCTTATCTTTTTACTATATAGGATAGTGGCCTGGTGCACGGGTAGAGACTGGTTGGCCTGCCTTGAAGGGGGCCCCAGATAAGGGTGGGGAGTCCCCGCTGGGGGATGGGGCCAGCCTGGGTAAGGGGCCTCAAGCAGTTTGCAGGCAGGCCACACCCCCCGCTTTGTTAGAAAGGATGTCTATCTGGTCTAATTATCATATTACCCTTTTATTAGTATAGATTCCTTATGCTGCATTTTACATCTCTGTGATGACTTTCATAACTGCAAATTTTACATCTTAATTAATTCTTCCCTGGTTCACCCATTCCCCCACCCTGCTCCTATCAATTTGTTCCTTGAATAAATGAGTTTGTTTCAGTTTTCAGTTTTATTTGTATATTTTGTTCCTTAGATTCCACATATAGGTAAAAAAAATATATATATGGTATTTGTCTATAACTGTTTGACTTATTTTACTTAGAATAATACCCTCTAAGTCTGCTAAAAATAGATGACAGCAATGGGTAAGATGGACTCAGGAGCTATTAAAAAAGGAAATTCCACACCCACAAACCAAATGTAGCCATGAGGATGTGAAACTACACAATCTACTCTGAGCCCTCATCTCCTTGGAAGGCAGGGGGTTTTCCTTCAGTCACTGTTGGTAGGATTCCTTCCTCTCTAGTGGTGTTACAGTGATCCAGAAGTCCCAGGCAGTGCCAGCACCTCAGGAAGGCTCCTGTGGATGTCTCTCTGAACAGTTAGGTGCAGAGATGTCCCTTTCTCAAGCTCACATGGGCCCTGGCAGCCTGCTGCCCTTGTGCCACAGGTAACAAGAGAATCTTGGCTGAGGCTGAAAACCAGAGGCCAAGCACCCCCGCTAGGGCCCATCTTATTGGCCTTGCCTTCTGAGGTCATTCCACCTCAAAGCTGGGGAGCAAATGCTTCTGGGCCCACTTCAGCCTCAAGGCATGTCCCCTGTTCCCACCTCCCTCCTCAAAGAGCTTAAGCCTGTAGAAAACAAAATCCAAAATCACAGATTGTTTGCAAATAACGTCTGTTTTTACCCTCTAAACAAATTTCCTAAAGGCACCTAAGAAGAATTAGAGACGTTCAGGCAGGCAGGCGACTAGTTAGGGATGATCAGGCAGGCAGGCAGAGTGGTTCAAACTGGGTACAAGTTTTAATCTAGGGAAAATAATAGAGAGAAAAAAATATAAATTATCTTAATAAATTATCTTGCTTGAAAATAATTTGAAAAGATAAGAAAACAATAGTTTTGCCTTTTTTATATCATTCCCTATGTCTCATTTGCACTTGCTTCATATCTCATTCTTTCTCTAACTTTTCCATTTCTCTCATATTTTCATCTCTCTTCTCTCTTTCCAGGACGATATCCCTTACTGGAAATTGGGGTGTTCAAAAGTGCTGTGCAGAGTATGGCACTAGCTTAGATTAAACTGGTAAGGGCATCTTTAGAACTATTTTCCAATAAATAGTCCTACATCTTTTAGACAGTGTGTGTGTGTGTCCACTTTTCTTTTTATTCTCAATAATGTTTGATCATAGATAACTCAATGGTCTTGAGGATATTCTGGTCAAAGCACCTTACCCTCCACCCGCAAGTCATGTTTATAATCTATATAAATAAAAATGTAAATGTTCATTTGTTCAAAATCTTAAATCTCTGGAAGTTCTTCACCGATTGCTTTAAAATTTTGACACAACATTGCATTCTAATACGCATGTGTTTTTATATATCTACTCTTATATAGATGTCACACTTGTGTTTTTTTTTAAAAAAAAAACTAAACAAGCTTTTTTTGAAAAACAGCACTATCTGTTGGATGTAAAAGCAACACACACTATACTAAATATTTTATGATTCCATTTCAATGTTTCTGATTTACGATCCATGCAATTTAGTGACGTCAAAGGAAGAATTGGTTGAAAAAGTATTTCCCAATATTCAAATCAATTATAAGAATCACAATTGGCTGAATGAATGAGCTATTCTTGCGGCCAAGAACAAAGACATCTATGAACTTAACAATATTATTCAGTCTAACATTCAAAGCGAGGGGCAGTCAGATACAAGTCCGTCAACACTGTTGTGGAAGCAGATGAAGTGGTTAATTATCCAACAGAATTTTTAAATTCACTCAATCTGCCAGGGATGCACTGCACATACTGCAATTGAAAATCGGCATGTCAATTATCATGCTGCGAAATATCAACCAGCCAAAGCTTTGCAACGACATGCTGCTTGCAGTAAAAAAATTAATGAGTGCCCTGACTGGTTTGGCTCAGTGAATAGAGCATCAGCCTTCGGACTGAAGGGTCCCAGGTTCAATTCAAGTCACATCCCCAGTGGGGGGGGTGGTGGTGGTGCAGGAAGCAGCTGATGGATGTTTCTCTCTCATCAATGTTTCTAACTCTCTATCCCTCTCCCTTCCTCTTTGTAAAAAATCAATAAAATGTATTTTGAAAAAAATTAATGAGCAACGTCGTAGAAGCAACAATCTTAACAGGACCTTTCAAAGGTGAAGATGTCCTCATTCCTCGCATTCCTATGATTCCAACGGATATGCCATTTCAATTTAAGAGATTGCAGTTCCCAATTCGATTGGCATTTGCAATCACCATCAACAAAGCTCAAGGTCAATCTTTTTTTATATATATATATATTTTATTGATTTTTTATAGATAGGAAGGGAGAGGGTCAGAGAGTCAGAAACATCAATGAGAGAGAAACATCAATCAGCTGCCTCCTGCACAACTCCCACTGGGAATGTGCCTGCAACCATGCCCTTGACCAGAATCGAACCCAGAACACTTCAGTCCGCAGGCCAATGCTCTATCTGCGGGTGCCCCTTACATGTCCCGCATGGTTCAGGGTTCCCGTTCTGGAGGAGGTTGCACGCAAAATGAAGAGAGAGAGACTAGAAGACAATTAATTTAGAATAATGGGGACCAGGCGTGGCATGTTTCCACTAGTGGGTAAGATTGCCCACCACATCGGTCTTGCTCAGAGCTTTTATTAAGGCAATGGGGAAAACAACCACATCCTTATCCTAAGGGCAGGAAACTCCAACAACAAAGAGGCAACAAGAATTTACATATCAGTAACAGAGGTGGAGGGCTGCTGTAACTATCAATGTCTCCATCTAAACGATGGGTGAATAGCTCCCCCACTATTCAGGGGAATTAAGGTCGACCAGCTTTCAGGCACATTTCTCTACTAAGTGACAATGACTGGTCTCCAGCACTATCCACTGAGCCAAACCGGTTAGGGCTCAAAGTCATTCTTTAGAATTGTGCGGTTTAGATCTAGGCACGGATTGCTTCTCACATGGACAATTATATGTTGCGTGTTCTGGAGTCGGCAAACCAGACAATCTCTATATCTGCACAGACAATAGAAGAACAAAAAACATTGTATACTTACAAGCATTGTGAAATTAAACATATCAGAAACATGCGCTTTCTCTTTTCTTTCTTTTCCATTTAATCAGACTGAGCCACAGCAACGAGTGGCCAAGTACAGCTAGTTTAGATAATAAAATAACCACTTTAATTTGCAAAAGTTAGTTTGCTGGCTTTTTCAAACTTTCTTCAGACACAGGCACTTAACTTTTTTCAGATTTCCAAGCCCCTTAACTGTGTAACTCATCTGAGTTTTACAATGCTGTAAAGTGAAGTTGCAGTTAACAGATGTTCATTTCAAGGAGCTCCAGAATGTTATAAATTATTGTAAATTAATTTGCTCATTTCAGAGTTTGACAAAGCAGCTCTCAGAGCCTTCCCTGCTCTGTGCTGGAAGAAGGGAAGAGTAAAAAAAGCAGTAGGTTGGGGTCCCAGGAAAGAGAGTGTCTCCTGTGTTTCAGTAAGTGGCTGTGTCACATAAAATTTATGTTGGCTGTTAAGTGGCCACGCCAGCTGCATCCCATGTGCCACAAATGTTCTGGCCTCCTATTCCTGCCACTCCGTTATTGTGTCTATAAATTCAATGGGCCACCTGTGCAATGTGCTCATCCAGAGCGGCCCCAGAGGAAGCATTAATGTATCAAGGCTCATGAAGCACAAATCCTTAAATGTAAAAACCGACACTTTCATCCCCTCCAGGCTACATCTATATAGATTTATTTTTAATGAAAAGGAAAAAAGGCTGATTTTTTTCTGCTTACAGTGAAATGCCTACAAATGGTGTTAAACAATTAACAATTGTGTTTTTAAATTTTCGACTATTACAAAGCTAAACTTGTTCTCCTCTGAAACTATATGTTAGTCCATGGTTAGAACATAATTATTAATATGTCACCACTCAGTTTAATCATGAAAATGACCCATGCCAAGTGCCTGATGAACGTCAACTCAAAGGACAAAAAGAAAAAAGTGAATTTTAAAAGTAACTGAGTACAGTTTTTAAATTTTTCAATTATCTTTTTGTCCAGAAAATGTTATCTACTAGGAATTCAAATAGAGAATCCATTTCTCTATTTTGCTTCTCCGCGCCAACAATGTTAGCCAAATACTTGAATGCATTGAGTTTAGTAACATTTTGAATATAATCCTATTAGTCTTGCACCTGGAGGATTGTAATATTCATTTATCTCATCTCTCCGTTCATACCTCTAACAGCATTTCTTAATGGTGCAGGTGAGTGGATAATTTGGGGACCTCTTTGTACATATACACTCACATTCCCAGCACTTCCTAGCCCATCCTAAAGACTAAGAGAACCCAGAAAAGTCAGAAGTAGAGAAACAAAAAGAGAGATTATGTGTATTACTACAAAGTTCCCCACTTAGGAAGAAGATGTATTGCATTCATATTTGTGTGCATATCACTACCCGGCACATCACAAGAGATCAATTGACTCTGAATAAATGAGTGGGGAAAAGGTAAAGCAAAAAACTTTCAGTTAAAATAATTCACTGCTAATAATTTTCAGTCAAGTAATCCACTAAGTTTGTGTTGGGGGGAAATTTGTTTCAGTGTATTTTCCAGTGAATGTCTGTGCCTTTTAAACCAGTGGAGAACAAAAAAGAAGGTGATGATGTGTAGGGGAGGAAAGGAGATAGCACTAATGCATAAGAGCAAGGCTAGTGTAATAGAGGGAATATAAAGAGAAGCTCTACAGCTTATGACTGTGTTGGACCCCAGGCTCCTTCATGAAAACCAGAACATTTATGTGTGAAAGGGTGCTGAAAAAGCTGAACCCAATCTGCCATGCGTTTCCATCATTTCCCTGCTGATAAAACATTAAAAGTTAGGGTTAACTGAAATGAGATAACAATTACTGAAATGTGATAACTATTTTAGAGGAGGCAATAAAATGCATGTTCTGTGACATCTCTTGGGTGACCTGGACTGTTGGAGCCCCTCACACGTCCAGCGCGGTTCAGGGTTCCTGTTCAGGGTTCGAGTTCTGAAGGAGGCCGCACACAAAATGAAGAGAGGGAGACTAGAAGAGAATCAATTTGGAAACTGGGGGACCAGGCGTGGAGCCTTCCTCTACCAGGAGAGACTGCCCACTGATGCCTGAGTCTCACCACCCTTTTATTGAGTCTCTGAGAAAACAACCATATCCTTAGGCAGCAAATTCCAAGCAAGAATTTTACATGTAATTAACAAGTGGGGATTTGCTGTTAATTAACAATGTTTCAACTTAAACAATGGGTGCATAGCTTGACCTTTCAGAGCAACCAAGGTAGGTTAAAAACAATCAATCAGTTTCCAGCACTGGACCAGCTCCTCTCCTTACCAGGGAGTAAGAGAAAGAAAAGGGCCCAATATTCAGTCACTTAAGCTGGTTCAGTTCATAGTCTGTAGAAAAGAATTAATCTTACTCAAGGAGAGGACCAGGCTTTGTCATCTCCCCGTAGATAGCTCTAGGAAGGGTGTCTTTGTTACCCTGGGGCTCTGGCCCACACCAGACATTCTAACAATGAGGCTTACCATGGGGGTTTGGGCCATGAGGGTTCTACTGCCTCAAGGTGGGCTGAAGACAAAAGGTTTTAGCTCTACCTCCAGGCAGGCTGGAGAGGAAAGGGCAGCCACTCTAGCAGCCAAAACTCAATAAAAACTATGAACACAAGCTTCAGGTGAGCTCCCCTGGTTGGTAGCTCTCCGTGTGTTATCACACACCATCGCCATAAAGTAATACTGCCCTTGACTCCATAAGGAGGGCCAACTGGGAGCTCTTTGTTTGGGACTTCCTTGGATTCTGTCCAATGAATCTCTTCCCCTGGCTGATTTTTTTTTATCTGTAACTGTGAGTATAACCCTAGCCAGTTTGGCTCAGTGGATAGAGCATCGGCCTGAGAAAGAGTCCTGGGTTCGATTCTGGTCAAGGGCTCCTACCTCAGTTGCAGGTTCGATCCCCTGCCTTGGTGGGTGCATGCAGGAAGCAATCAATCGATGTGTCTCACATCAACTTTTCTCTTTCTCTCCCCTCCTTTCCACTCTCTAAAAATCAAATATAACAGTAAGTATAACTACTTTCAGTGAGTTTTGTGAATCCTCATGATGAACCAGCAAGCCTGAGGGGTGGACTTTGGAAACCCAGACTCTGCTGGCGGTATCTTGTGGACCGTTCTCTTTACAAGGAGATTTTTCTTCGAGAGTCACAGACTTTCAGGTCACTGCAACATAAAAGTTAAAAGAGAGGCTACACCTTTTTTGAAAAGTCTGTTTGAAGCACATAATTCACTTCAGAGCCAGGCCCATGTGACGTCTTCTTTCCCCAATGCCTGCCTGTCAGTGATCACTTCAGGTTCTCAGCTACGAGGCAAATGGAAATGTCAGCAAAGCCCTCACCTACATTTCAGATTCTTGAAGAGGAACTCACACTGTCCAATTCAAAAGGACTGGCTCTGGTGTCACGATTTGGGAAAACCCAGATTACGGAAAGTGAACTGCTTTGTCAGTAGTTTTTGTTTCCTCAGCTTAATTTAGAATTAGCTGTTTCATCCAAGCAGTAGAACTTTATACATGCTCTGTCAAATTCTTTGACACCAAATGCATGAGGCTTTTAATTTGTAGCCAACATTGGTATTAATTATAAATTTTTTCTTAAGAGAAGAAAATGTAAATGCTAAATAAATAAATGAGCAATGAGCAACAAAACAGCCCAAAATTAGGTTACTATGTGTCCTGTCCTGAGTTGAGCTGGAAATCCTAACTTACTGTCATTAGTGTCTCCAGTGGCAACTAAAACTTTAGAAAAACCATCTCTCTAGACTGTTTTTCTTTATTTTGAAAGCTTCCATAGCCATTTTTTGTTGTCTGTTGAACAACAGATGTATTACTTTGTTTTTAATCCCCTCCTGATCCTAAGTAGGAAATCACAATGGAGCATTACTTTGATATTTCAACAAATAATAACAAAGTTGACAATCATAATTATAACACATACTCAAATAGTGTTTGCTCTGTTAAGGAACTCGTCTCAGCACTTTAAATAAATTAATTCAATCCTCACAACCATTAGCCGCTATTGTGATAAATAGTTACCCACTGATACACATTTTACAATTAAAAAGTTGAGCCATAATTCTGTGGCATTTGAAAAGGCCACTTAATTTCAGGTAGGTTTTCTTCTCAGTCCGTTCTCTCTCATATCTACATACAGGATTTTTAGTACTGATCTTCTAAAAAGAGCATCATGCATCATGGATCAGTTGTCTTCTTGCAATTACTGTTGTTGTTTTTTGTTTGTTTGTTTGTTTCCTGGCTAGAAAAAATAAAAAAGACTTATAGGAAACCCAAAGGCGCTTGGTGGAATAAGGACATTGGAAATAGAAGCGGTAAAGCTCTTTAAAATGCTGTTGGGCATTGTTGTATAGAATAAAAACAAAGGATATTCAGAAATGGCGATTTTCCTTATTTTGTCTAATACATAATTTTCTAATAAATTTTAGACATTTATGAGGTCTAGCTTTCACAAGTATTTTATATATGTGCAATAGATTTTTTTCTCTCTGACTATAATTATATGAAATGCGTTGTACATTTTTTTCTCATTTACTCATGAATCTGGAATATGGGCAGGGCCCAGTGGGCATGGTTCAGTGTCAAATGGGATGGCACGAAGGCTGGGGGCCAGAACTCATTTGAAGACGCCTTCATTCCCATGTGTGGTGGCTGATGATGCCGGGAGCTCAGCTGAAGCAGTAGCCTGAACACCTAGATAGGCCTCTTCTATGCGGATGCTTGGCTTCTTCCCAGCATGGTGTTTAGGTTCCACGGTCAAGAGTCCCAAAGGGGAGAGAGACAGAAGGAAGCCTTGCCACTCTGTGACCTTACTTCAGGAGTCATTCATTCTGAAGTCACATGACTTGACAGCATTTGGTTTGTGGGGCGTCTCACCAAAAGCTACCTGGTTTCAGAAGGGAAAATAACCTCACTTCTTCATGGAGGTGGTGAGGTTGTGGAAGAGCATGCGATACCAACAATAATGCTTGTGCCATTTTTGGACAACATCATCCACCATTGTGCTTCCCTACGAGAAAGGAAAACTAATGCCTGTGTTCATGTTTCTATGAGGAACAAAGAAACACTAACATCGTACTTGCATCTTATTTCACAGACATGCAGCTGGCATACACACACAGAACTTCAAATTATAGCTGCCAAGTTTTTATATTCTTGGTTCTCCTATTGTCCAGGTGGTAGTCAAACTCAAGGCCTGAGTAAGAACAAAGCACTTAGGTATTTTAGTCTTGAAAGAATCAGGCCAGTATACAGGGAATGACTCCTTCCCATTCTAACTAATGCTAATATTTTGTGAAATAACATTTCAGGGAATAATGATTTATGTAATAATTAATTATTAATGCCTTAAGAAAAAAAGTGGTTCTTCTTTGGTTCTTCTTTGGATTATGGAAAGGTATCCTCTGCACCAATCAAAAGAGATTTATTTTTATGTTATTTATTTTTTATCACAATTTATGCCCTCTTCCACCTCCCTCCTCCCCCCACTCTCCTGCCATCACCCCACTGTTGTCCAAGTCCATGAGTTCTCTCTCTCTCTTTTTTTATTTTTTGCTCAATCCCTCCACCACCCCCAGCATCTACCCCACACCAGAGCTGCCTATATGCTCTCTGTCTATGAGTCATTATAATACAGTCAGAGAAAGACAAATACCATATGATTTCACTCATAAGTGGAATTTAAAGAACAAACTGGATTATCAAAAGACTTAAGACATCAAACTAAATTGATCTCATCAATATCTGACTCACCAATTTCAACTTTTTCCATAGTTAGGTTGTGCCAGGAACAGCAGCTTCCAGAGCCACTGCTTGCCTAAATAGTAGCTTATTAAACTGATAGCACATATTTTTTTCCCCTGAAGATAATTTTTAAAACTGTTTTAATAACAGACCCTGGCATCAGATCAAGGATTTGCTGCTGTCAATAAAATGTAAAATCATCTCATATAGTTTCTCAAGTTTTTCTTCATAAGCCAGGAGGCATCCCTTTGATGAATTTTAAGACTTTTATGAGTTTTATTAAAACTCAGTAATCAAAGATTTTACCAATATGAAGTGGCTTACAGACTTGGATAGCTGTAAATCTCTCTGGTCAAACAGTGGTATTTCTTTTTCTTTGCCAGTTATATGAGAAACACAAGAATGTCAAAAATATTAAATATGAGAAATATTAAAGTTTTCTACTTTTTCTAATTGTCCTTCAATTCACTATGATAAACTGTAGGATGTAGAAGGAAGATAGAAACATAAGAAGGAAGGAAAGAAGAAATAAGGAAACATATTAGGGAAAAAAATAGTTTTTGAGAGTAACTTACTCCACTGTGATATTTTTTAAATAAAAACTCACATTAGAATCCATTTAATTAGAGTAAATGATCATAATTTTCAAACTACAAGGATTTGGCATGTTTACAAGGTTATCCATGAAATAATTACTCTACTTCAAAGGTGAAGTGGAACAATATAGCTTTTTTTAAGCAGATTTCATAATTTTTAAAAATAAAATTTTATCATATATATAAAGAAATTCCCTGAACATTTACCAGTAAAATGTTCCCATTATTTAGCACCTATAAGCATAACTCACTGTTATTTGTGGTAGGGTCACTATGCTGACAAGTGAATGAGTTTTATGCCAGAGGGTTTGCCTTGCTAATCAGTTTTGAAAATTCATGTGACTCCCCTAAACCACAGCATCTTCAATATGACGTAGACATAACAAAATTAATCACACTTTTATTTTGAAAATTACACAAAAATATGTCAATGAGTTTATTTAATAAGTATTGAGGAAGTACTAAATTATATCACAATTATCCTTTTTATCAGTTTAAATAACGCATTGCAAAAAATGACCAAATAAGAAATTGCTCTCTTTTTTTCAGATTTATTATGCATTCTTTTCTGGAATTAGGTTTGAAATTACAGAACAGAAGATGGGAGAAAATTCCGTTAAAATGCTAATCAAAATTGAGTTTTGAAGTATTTTGTGACCTAACCTTAAAATTTAGTAAAATTACTCTTCTGCTTCTATTCCAAAACAAGGTTTTTTCCAGAAACTCAGGTATTTCATATTTCAAGATATATATTACAGAGGTGAAATAATGAGGCACCAGTGTGTGAATATAATGTAGATTTTTAATATTTATATGCTAACTGATATTTTACAAGGAGAGGAACATGATGATCTTTCTCCTAATAATAATAATAATAAAAGGATGAGTTGGGGAAACTTAGATACAGTTAGAGCTTCTCAGGATGATTTTTGAAGTGGCATCAGCACAGAAAGCAAACCATGACTAATTTCCCCAAATACTAAAGGTTGTGTGTTGTGAGTTAAGTCAGTTCATTTATCTACTCTGCACTGTGTGTCCCACTGTCCGGTCTGAGTTCACATTTCAGTAGAGAGTCATGTGTGCCCCTTGCATCTACTGCCACTGCAACGAGAAAATTCTGGACGTGGTCATAAATAACCCTGCCAGTGTGGTGGGCATCACACTAGAGAACCGCATCCCAGTCTGTGTCTCCAGGACCATAACTTTGATTCCTTGAACTTGACAGGGGTCAAAGCCATATTAAGTTTCACATTTTCTGCCTGCCCGCTGAAGGGCAAAAAATAATCTTGCCCTTTTAAGCCAGTTACTCCTAAAATCCAGACCCCATTCACCATCACAAAGTTGTGCGGTGAGAGTCTGGGTCAGCTCCCTGGCTCCCAGTTTTCATAGCTCGAATCCTTTGACAAGCTGGGATGACAAGCACAGGGTGAAGGAATAGTAAGACTTGAAGCAAAAAGATGATTCAAGTCCAAATTCTGTCACTTAGATTTGAGTAAACTTGAAGACATCTGTCCATTTACCTAAGCCTTGGATTTCTCTAAAAAACAAACCAGTGTCCTGCTACCCAATAACGAAATGAAAGCTCTGAGTCAGTGGCTGTCAAGCTCTAGTATGCATCAGTATCACCTTGAGGGCTTGTCGAAGCAGGTGGCTGGGCCCCACGCCCGGAATATCAGCAGGTCTTAGGTGGGGCCTGGGAGTTTGTATTTCTAACAAGGTCCCAGGTGATGCTGCTGCCAGGGGTCACACTTTGAGGACAACTCCTCCAAAATCCTATACAAATATGTATGAATAACATTACTTCAGTAGTAGATGCCAAGTAGCTGTTAAACCACTTATTGGAGAAACAAGACTTCTGAAATAAAATAGAGCCCATTGCATAAGGCTGTGTCCGGGCTAAACACAGTGTGTCTCACAGTAAGCAGAAACTTTTCAGATCTCTGCAGGTATTACCACACGAAGCGTGTGTTTGTCATGGTGAGTTTTTCCAACAAACAGGAAAACGGGAAGGCCTCAGCCACCCAATTCTCTTTAAAACCCCCAAAGTCTGCCTTGCTAGCAGAGACCAATTCCTCTGTATTCAAACTTGTTCAAACATCAATGAAGGTTTGGCCAACAACAATCTGGACTCAGTATTTGACAGCAATATTTGGTACATGGTGTTATCACTTTACACAAAATAAATTGAGGGACATCAAGCTTTAGTAGTGGTGGGTGGCAAATTGTAATTCCATTCCCTAGCCTCTGGTTTACTGCTCCTGGGATGAAATTCAAAATTTTAATATGTCTTTTGCAGAAAGCTTCCATATTGGGGAACCAGAAAGCTTTCTTGTGCCACAATGCCAGGCCCTCCTCCAAAGGGGCAGGAGCTCCTTTGTCCAGGCCCTCACCCTATATATCTCTTCATCTGCCTGTTAATTTGTACCCTTATATATCTTCATAACAAATTGGTAATATTGTGAATAAAGAAAAAATATTTCATTTAAAACTTTCAGGAATTCTGTAAAAATGTATTTCTGTGAAATAAACATATTTACTAAAAACCAGAAAATAGGGTGCTTTTAAAATCAGAATTATTATTTGCAATATTTACATACAGTCTTTCATGGTTATGGTGAAGTTATCATTTTCTTTGAGTGCCCGTCAAAATAACGTATTCTGCCTCCTAATGGGATCCTGGACCAAGAAGTGCTGTGAAAGTGATCTACTCGTCGCTGTGGCCCATCTCTCTACAAAGAAGCTCAAGGACTTCTCTGCATCAAAAAGGATGGTTCTACTTTGCTCAGTTTTACCTTGAAATTATTTCCTTACAAAATAAATACGCTAACGCATTTTGTTAACAGTTATTTTTTTCTACATTAAGACTCTACTACATCAATATATTTCTAATGCAGATCTTACTTGTAAAAACCAAGTGGTCAGGACAGGCCCTAGCCCAGAACCTGCTATCAATTCCTGTGTCAGCTTTTCTATTAATCTTCTGACTTATTAGAAAAAAAATGTTATTGAAGATTTGTGCATAGTAAAATATAAGTCAGATAGTTTTTAGAACTAGACAGCACTCTTTTTGACATCACTAGCTAACAAAATGGAAAATGAAAGTGAGGCTATATCTCACCATACTAACAATATCGACACAAATACATTGCTGAAATAAATGTCTTAAATCACAGGCTAAATTCATTAAGACCTTTCCCAACAAACTCTTCAATAGCTCCCTCAAAAGTTTTCTAATAAACAGACATAGAGATGAATTCTCATTTACCTGTGTTTGATGTTTTACTGGAAAATTGGTATTGACCATGGTCAATAGATTTCAGAACTAGTTTTTCCATGTAGAGGGGAATGGGGAAGCTATAAATAGCTGTGAACATAGAGAATTTTTAAATTCTCATTTACAAAATCCACACAGGACTCCCTTCTATGCAATATGATTATAGTTAGTGCTATATGGAGTCTATATGGATTATAGTTAGTGCTATATGGAGTGCTATATGGAGTAAATTACTGGTAGCTATCATACTGTTTTCTGGAACTTTGTATGCATTCATACTTATTATAAAATACTAAAGGCCCCGTGCACAAAAATTTGTGCACTCGGGGGGAGGGGGCATTCCTCAGCCCAGCCTGTGCCCTCTCGCAGTCTGGGACCCCTAGGGGGATGTCCACCTGCTGGCTTAGGCTCGCTCCCCTGGCAATCGGGCCTAAGCTGGCAGTCAGACATCACTCTGGCAGCCCAGGAACCCTTGGGAGATGTTCACTTACCAGCAGGGAGCAGGCCTAAGCTGCAGTCGGACATCCTTAGCTCTGCTGAGGAGGCAGGAGAGGCTCCTGCCACCACCGCTGTGCTGGAAGCCGTCAGCCTGGCTTGTGGCTGAGCAGAGCTCCCCCTGCAGGAGTGCACTGACTACCAGGGGGTATCTCCTGCATTGAGCGTCTGCCCTTTGGTGGTCAATGTGTGTCATAGTGACCAGTCATTCCCAGTGGTTCTGCTGTTAGGGTCAATTTGCATATTACCCTGTTATTATATAGGATAGAGGCCTGGTGCATGGGTGGGGGCCAGCTGGTTTGCCCTGAAGGGTGTCCTGGATCAGATCAGGCTGGGGGTCCCACTGAGGTTCCTGGCCAGTCTGGGTGAGGAGCTGATGGCTGTTTTCAGCCTGGCCAAGCCCCCCATCAGGGACCCTCACCCCATGAGGGTGGGGCCATCCTGAGTGAGGGGCTGATGGCTGTTTGCAGGCTGGCCACAGCCCCCAGTGACCCAAGCTCCCAGCAAGGCTGGCTGGAAGCAGGTATCTGGGATTTATTTATCATCTGTAATTCAAACTTTGTTGCCTTGAGTGGAGGCCACAGCTGGCCTAGGCAGGTGGGAAGCTTAGCTTCCTCCATCACCGGGACAACCAAGCTTTTTGTTTGCCTTAGCTCCGTGGCTGCCAGCTGCCATTTGGTTAATTTGCATATAGTCACTCTAATTGGCTGGTGGGTGGGTCTTGGGATGTAGCAGAGTGACACAATTAGCATATTACTCTTTTATTAGATTAGATATTTACATTTTATTGCTTAAATATAGAAATTATTTAAAATGCCAGCAAACAAGTATATATTGTAATTCCAATTGTAGACATTATGAACATTCCATTCAACTTATTTCTAACATGGGCCAACTTGTAACTCTGATGAAGGCTCAAATAAATGATTTGATCACTTTAAATGGCCTAATGTGATGTGACAAGTAAAATCCATCTTAGGGAATCTGTGAAAAGTTGTCTCAGGACAAAGGGATAAAGTATCAAGGCTGACGAACAATAGACTCAGTGCAATAAAGCACAGGAAGCGCTATGTCCTTCACGTCCCTTATGGGTGAGAAAAGCTAAGCTTCCTGCCTGCCTTGGCCGGCTGTGGCCTCCGCTCAAGGCAACAGAAGACTGGACTTTTCCCATCCTATTATCTCAGGTTCTAAAGAAAGATGCTCAAATAAGATTAACTCTTTCTTTAAGAACAGGCAGCCTGTTAAGGACAGATGTGCCCTAGTCATCCTGTGCACTTTATTACTGTGCCCTAAATGTTGAGTTCTTTTGCATGTATGTTGGGGGGTTGAGGGTGGGGGCTGACAGAGATGCCATGTCATGCTAAGATCCATGAAATAACAAAATGTAAGATGTTTTGAGCTTTCTTCTCATATTAATGTATATAAATGGCTTTAAATCTCAATCTCCCTTGATTAATAGTGAAGTCATTCTTAATGAAAAATGTTTCCATTTTTTATTCTTTTCTAAAACTATGGGAGCAACTATAAGTCCATAGAGAACTTTCCAAAAACCACTAAAAGCAGTAGGATACAGACCTTTATAGCACATTATTGTACATCAGTCTTACAAACGCTCAAAACTCTTAAATAGTTAATCTTGAATTTATCTGCATTTAATTTTTCAACCAACACATCTCATGAACATGATTCTATTATGCACTAAAGCCAAAATAACCCATAAATACCACATATGTATATTACATGAAACATATATTTATATCTATCTATATTATAAAAGGCCTGTGGCCCTAACGCCATCTAAACTAATAAAAGTGAAATATTAAAATTAACCGTTTCTCCGAGACAGGGTAAGCCACGCCCACCAGCCAATCAGAGCGGCGGTATGCAAATTAGCCCAGCCAACATGGCGGCCGCCACTCCCGGACCTGAGTAAACAGCCCTTTCCATTGCGGCAGGAGCGAAAGTGAAGCTGCGCCCCTCAGCTCAGCTCCGATTAAACTGCCTCTAGCAAAACACAGCTTTTTGAAACATTGTAACAATCATAGAATCCTCCGGAGCTGAAGGAAAGAGCAGCTCCGGCTAACCAGTAAAAGCAACAATTGTTTCATTATAGACGCTGCGAGGTGAAGCAGAGGAGGCTTCGTTAGTAGTTAGAAGGCCGCCTTAAAGGAACAGTGTATCAATTATAGAAGATAAATAACCCCAGGCCTTCAAGGAACAGTATCAATTATAGGAGAAAAAACTCCAGAACCTGCGTCTAGCCGGCCTTGCTGGGACGTTGGGTCAGTGGGAGCTGTGGGCATCCTGAAAGCCCCTCACCCAGGCTGGTCAGGCACGCCAGCAGGTGGACATCCCCCGAGGGCTCCCAGACTGCGAGAGGGCACAGGCGGGGCTGAGGGACCTCCCGAGTGCACAGAGCGGCTGCAGGGCAGGACAGCGCAGGACCCAGGACCCGTGATGGGAAACAGGCGGCAGGGTTGGAGGGCACCGGGAAGCGGGTAAGTGGCGGCGGGGGGGTCTCAACCTGCTTGGTGGCTGCCCAGGCCCTTTGCGGGGCATCGGGGAGTGGGAAAGCAAGGCTGCAGGGGCCGGGGTCCTGCTTGGCAGCTCCCCAGACCCCTTGGCGGCACCGGGAAGTGGGAAAGGAAGGCAGCAGGGGACGGGTGAGTGGGAAAGAGTTGGCGGCCTGCTTGGTGGCTTCTCAGGTCCCTTCCGAGGATCAGGGAGCAGGAAAAGGCTGGCCTG
>PVJC01001377.1:58238-95372 GCA_004026665.1 Murina feae
CAGCTCAAAAAAGAGAACAACATGCAGGGGAGGGCAAGAGTCTGAGAGATCAACATAGAGGGGGTGCCTGCTCCAAGCCTCCACGGTGTGCCTGGGGGCAGGCCCCCGGCAGGTAGACACACACAGGAGGACTGCTCCGAGCCTCAGATGCGGCTGGGGGCAGGTCCCCAGTGGTGACACACACACATACACACACACAAAAGGCGCCTGGCAGACTGGGGCCATCATAGGACATCCACTGAGGGGTCCCAGACTGTGAGAGGGCACAGGCCGGGCTGAGGGACTCCCTCCACCCCGAGTGCACAAATTTTTGTGCACCGGGCCCCTAGTAATGCTATAACGTCGTAAGGATCAACGACTGGTCAGGGAACCAGGGGGAACCAGGAGGGTGGCAGTGGTGGCCAGAGCAGAGCAGCCCGGGTCCTGGGTACTTGGTGGCTGGCTGGCTGGTGGGTGTGCGCGGGTGGGCAAGGCTGTGTGATTTTGCGTGCTGGTCTTCTAGTGCAATTATATTTAATCTACAAATAAAACCACGCACACACATACATGGTTTTCCAATGCACAGTAAGAGGAGGTTCTGTCTGCACTCATTTGTTTTATTGGTTTAATTAATAATTATTGAAGATCTGGTTATGTCAGGCACTAAATACTAGATAAAGATAAATTAGAACACATTACCAGACTTAACCTCACATATTAATAAAAGACAAACATAAAAATGTATATAGAAAATAAACTTTACTTTAAATTTGTTTTTAAAAAGAGACAGACTTATAATAGACAATTACAATATGGTGTGGAAAGAGCTAAATTAATGTGTTTTATTTTTAGTTTGGTTTGGGTTGCATTTTACTAAAACATTAAACAAGAAGTAGGTCAATTGAGTTCCCCTGAAAGCTCTGTGTCTGGGTCTTTATCTTGTGTCCTAGAGTTCCTCGAAACTCCTCAGCTTGTGACACCATCCTTGTCTACCACACATCCCACACACTCCGAGTGTTAAATATGAAAGTCACTTGGAGCTTAACGCAGCTGATCTGCAAACTCATTTAAACCCTGGCAGCAGCTCATTATTATTATCAGGTGATTTCAAAATTGTCCCCGGCACCAACACACCCACCTGAGCAGTCAGTTCTGCTGCTCTGCCTGGGCACAGCAAAGCAAAAAGAAATATTTGAAGCGGGCCACAAAGTGAGAATGGCATTAGGAGTTCAGGAAGCAAGAGAACAAAAGTGTTGACATGAATTTCATGTCTGAGCAGTTTCTCTTTAAACACCAACTCAATACGCACTAAGTACCTGTGAGAGGGCTCCAGGCTGTGCTGGGTCCGTGGGTTCAGAAAGGAACATAGAGGATCCGCTGCTGTAAGGATCACGTTAGTCTAACCATTGATATTAAAATAAAGAAACAGATTAAGACAACTTGTATTTGTAGCAGAACAGTTACCAGCAAATTTGACTACAGAATATATGTCTATCAAAAGGTGCTGCCTCATTAGCTAGCTACTAATTTAAACTACTGAAGATTTTTTTTATTGTTTAAAAAAATTTTAATACATATTTTATTGATTTTTTACAGAGAGGAAGGGAGAGGAATAGAGAGTTAGAAACATCGATGAGAGAGAAACATTGATCAGCTGCCTCCTGCTCACTCCCTACTGGGGATGTGCCCGCAACCAAGGTACATGGCCTTGACTGGAATCGAACCTGGGACCCTTCAGTCCCCAGGCCAACGCTCTATCCACTGAGTCAAACTAGTCAGGGCTAAATTTTTTTTAATTGTTTATGGTTCTCAACCTTCCTAATGCCTCAACCCTTTAATATAGTTCCTCATGTTGTGGTGACAGCCAACCATACAATTACTTTCATTGCTACTTCATAACTGTACTTTTACTCCTGTTAATGAACCATAATGTAGATATCTGATCTGCAGGATGTATCTAGGTGACCCCCAAAGGCGTTGTGACCCACAGGTTGAGAACCACTGGTTTATAGTATTACATATTCTCCTTTTCCCTTATTGACCTCTCCCTGGTCCCCCCCCCCCCCCCAGCACATGTCCTCATCTCCCCCCTTACTGTCTGTGTCCATGGGTTATGCTTATATGCATGCATACAGTCCTTTGGTTGATATTTTTAACTCCCAAAAATTAACTACCAATTTAATTACCAATCGTTTTAATAGTGGGTGGGCGTGGTGATACGCCCTAATTAACTGGGTTAAAATTTTCTTTCTTAAGGAAAGTCAGTCATGTCTGGACCAGCATAGGGTATCAACACAGCCTGAAGGAAGTGCTCCCCACCACTGTCTGTGCGGAGTTCTCCATGCTCACCCATTAGCTCCAACTTTGTTCTCTCTACTTTTACCCACAATCCCTCTGTCAATTGGTGCCTTCAATCTATAGTTCCACTTCCCAAAATAGTCCCCTTTTCCTCTAGACTTCATGGAATTACAATTGCTAATAAATTTAGGCGGCATTATGGCATTTCGGCAGTGGTTCCCTAACAATTACCCAGTATTGGTTTTTAAATTGGAGGTTAATTCATTAGGAGCTGAGTACGTTTGAAATTCTGCCTATGATATGTTATGAATAGTACTCCTTACAGAAAGGGGACAAAGAGTACAGTACTCACACATTCTCATCATGTCCATGCCCTAATTGCCATAAGTGTACAACCAGTGCTTTTTATTTATCATGGTGGGCAAGCAACTTAGTGTCATCTTTTAGCATTTGTGATTTATTTTTTATCCTACTAAACTTCTATAAGGTATTATTTCTAGAGCGCTAATGTTCGTCTTTGGTTTGGCCATTTGGGAATGTCTCCCAACCAAACAATGAGATGAATTTTCTACCATGATGGATAAGAGAAAAATAACATTTCCCCCCGCCCCACAAAACCTGACTGTAAACATAGGCCTGCCCCTCCATGACCCTGGACGCTGACAGTTACACACGTGCACCGAGCATGGGAATTCTCTGCTCTGGGCCCTCATCTGCCAGTTCCATCATGCCTCAGGGGCAGTCCAGGCAGGCAGTAAATCTGTCAGCGGGGCCTCGTACCACATGGCACAGGGTTCCTATCTAGCTTTTAAGACAAGCCTCTGCACAATTTTTCCCCTTTCGATTGACATACACGCCACACTCAGAAAAAGGCTGATACCAAAATCTTTGCTCAAGTTGCTTTTTCTCTTGAAATATTTTATCAATAGAGCACGATAAGAACACATTTCAAAGAATCATCTAAATGTATCCATACTTGAAAAATCAAGGACACTCATTTTGTTTTGGTTTGCCCGTAAATACTGCCTCATGCCTGAAGAGCCCAAGATAAACGGCGTGATACGCTGAGAGGGTCGCTTCACAGCACGGATCGGGGTTGGAGACGGTGCTGAAGCTCCATCAACTTCAAGTGGAAGACCTGTGTTGATCCACCTTCAACTTGGATGCTGCAGTTTCATCTTCTCTTGCTGCCATTAGTTCCAGTTCAGTGCTACTGTCAGTGATGGATTGAAATAGAAAGTCACAAAGTAATCCGAGAAGGAAAGAAAAAAAGGGGGGGGGGGGCCAAGACTGCATTCTAAATAGTGCAGCCATTTGGAAAAGATGACTTTAACATAGGAATCCCCAAACCTCTCGACTAATAACATAACTTCCCCGAAGTGAACTGATTTGTAGTATTTCAGACATGCAGCTCATATTTAAAACAAGTGTAGTGATTTGTTTTCTCAGTATAAACATATATTTTAAAAATTGCTCCCAAGCTAAATCAAGATTTTGGAGCGAAACTTGGGATCAAACTCTGTCTTGGTCACTTGTACGTAGGTTTATGAGGATTAAATGAGACAGTATATAAAAATACCTGGAATGCAACATGTGGTTGGAAAAATATATGTGTATTAGTTTTTACTTCCTCACCAGACATTAAATATTAGAATTTAAAAGCATTTATTTTTTTTTACATGATCAATGTAAGCTTGTTTTAAATCCCCTATTAACTATGCTCTGACCTTTTTTTTATTATTTTAGTACTATTTCTTTTAATTAAATTCATTTATTGGTATGGGCTGATCTTATTCCATTTCATAAGCTAACTCAAGTATGATGATCAAGAGAACTTTAAGATCCTCCCAAGATTCCTGCTTCCTGGTGTGCATACCCCGTAAAACCCCTTCAGTATAGTCAGACCCTGTTAAAACACTTTGTAATCGGGCATTTTCCCGTCAAATCGCGTCGTAACGGGAAGAAATCCAATAATGGTCTGACTTTGCAAAGCCTATCTGAGTCGTCTTGCACATTTTCGTAGTTGAAATGCCAGGCCTTCCATATTTGACGGAATCTATCTCTACTCATCGTTTTTGGAAAAAACTCATCTCCCGCGGTTTGGTATAAAAAGCGATATGACGTGTTTACTCATTTCCCGCAAAAAATGGTGAAATAATCGCTACCTTCACTAGGTTATGCCCTATGAACAAGGCTATAGAATAGACACTCCCTGGTGTGTTACATTCGGTAAGACTCTGCCTTGGTAGATGGAGAGGAGATTCTGCTGCTGCTCTTGAACTGGAAGAAGTAACCATCCATGTTGGGAAAGGGTTTGGGAAATGGTATTGCAGTGGCCTCACAGGAGCTGAGACCTCCTGCTGTCAGTAATACAATGGAAACCCCAACCTATAATCCTAAGGAACTGAATTCTAGCAACAACCGCATGGTCTTGGAAAAGCACCTCAGCCTTCAGGGGAGAACACAGTCTGGCCAAAACACTGTTTGCAGCCTTGTGAGGCCCTGAGCAGAGGACCCAGGCTCCTTCTCCAGACTCTTTACCCACAGAAAGTGTGAGATAATGTATGGGTGTTGCTTTAAGTACTGAACTTGAAATAACTTGTTACACAGCATAGGAAACCAATTCAAGATGCAGATTGTATTTCGTAAGTGATTCATATGAAAGTCATTCCTTCAAGGAGAGAATAAAGTATGAGTATGTGGCTCCTTAAACCCTAATATGTTAGGGAAGGCATGCCAGTTCCTATCTATTAGAAATCGTTATCGTTGGTAGCAAGACAGAAGCCTATTTTTTAAAAAGCCGATTACAAATGATATTTAGAGTAACAGTGACAGCAACTCACATTTATTAATCATGTCTTGTGTGCAGGCACTGGAAATGCTAGAGGTAATTCATTTTAACATGGCAGTTACTTAAGAATCAGAAAGAAGTAAGTTCATATTCTGATTCTACCACTTAGACATGGAAAATTTAATAAGTACTTAACTCAGTTTCTTTGTTTAAAAAAACTTTATCCTTTTAGGGTTGCTATAAAGATTGCTATAATATAATATACTGGAGGCCCAGTGCATGGATTCATGCACCAGTGGGGTACCTCAGCCTTACCTGAGGGGATTGGGCTGACACTGACAGTCCAACATCCCCCAAGGGGTCCCAGATTGCGAGAGGGTGCAGGCCAGGCAGAGGGACCCCACTGGTACGCAAATCCGTGCACCAAGTCTCTAGACTTCATATAAGATCTTTGGTTAATCTCTTCCAGCCTTCTCCTCTCCCCCCTTCCCTTTGAGATTCATCAGTCTGTTCCACATTTTCATGCCTGTGGTTTCTGCTCCTGTATTGAGCATCTGTCCCCTGGTGGTCAGCGCACGTCATAGCTACCGGCTGGTTGGCTGGTCAGTAGGTCGGCCAGTCACTTAGGCTTTTATATATATGTAGATATGGTTGTATTAGTTGGGGTAATCTCAGTGTCTTACAAGACAAGGTGTGCACTTGGCTTCCTTCTACATGGTTCTTCAGAATCCTGATTCCTTTTCTTTCATCAAATCACTATCCACTGGCTATTCTGTATTTAAATAGCAAAAATATTGAGCATGAGGAAAATCTTGCAGTGCATTTGTGTGTAGGCCTGGAAATGGATTTCAACACTTCTATGAATGTTTAACTGGCAAGAACTTGATACTGTGGTTCCAATATTTCTGCAAGGGAAGCTGCTAAACACAGTTCTGTATGCCCAGCAAAGAAATGAGACTGGAGAGTGTCTAGCCTGTCTTTGCCACAACTGTGACCTAGGAGAAAGTTGCCTCTTGTCTCTTAAGGAATATCTCCAATAATGTAGTGAGAGTGAGGAAACAAACCATCTTATTTGTTCTTTGACCATTGGATGGCTCCTGGTGTCAGGGATTTCTCTCTTTGTAGGCCAGATTCATTTGCTCTCAGGGATACTCAATTGTTCTCTGGGCTATTTAAAACCATACAACACAGAAAATACTGCATTTTTCTGGAATTCTTTAATTTAGCAGGGGGAGCAAGGTCAGGTTGAAGATGGGTTAAGTGATTTATAAAATAAACTTGCATGATATATGAAGTAAAATACAAAATTCACATGAATTTCTAAATGGAAAAACCCGAGATTTCTTTGAAATTTCATGTAAGAAGGGGAGGGACTATTATGCTGAGTTTTTTAATGTATTCATATTGCTCTAAGATTATTTCATGGAAAAGGTATCAGAAACACTGGGTCATTCAAGGTGAGCATATTACCTTTGTTGTCTTTAATTATTGAACTGGATCTTTCGACTTTTTTTGTTTCAAATATTTCGTCATAGGTATATATTATTATTAAATATTAGCATAATTGGAATGTTACACACCAGCTACACGAAAACTTACACTTCATTAAACACTAAATGCTTTCCCACACCTTCAGTATAAATATACCAACATTCCTGCAGCTAAAAATGGTTATCGCCCACATGGCACTGTGTCTGTGTTGCCAAACAGCTGTTAAGAGCAGTTCTCTCTTGCAAGTGTTCAGAGATAGGCAGGCGGAGAGGTGTTGTAAGACAAAGTATAGTCCAGCCAAGCAACTCCTTCAAATTTGTGTCTGTCAACATTTCAGAAGAGGTGACTTGCTGTTGACCGGATTTCTAGGCCTAAGACATGTGTTTATTTGAATTTATGACAAAGATTAACTCGTTCACTTCGTATTTTAATATGCACTATTGTTTTCCTAGATACCAAATGCATGGCAATGGTATCTAATGAAACAAGCTAATGTCCACAAAGAAAGAGTCAATGATTTCACTCCTGCTCAGTCTAACACCCATCCAGAAAAACTAATATGAATATGTTCCTCCTAGAGCACGCAAATACATATAAGTTTACTTAGAATTCTTAGAGGTTTCTTTTTACACAAATGGAATTGTACCAAACACATTGCACTTCTCACTGCATATATTATGAAAATTACTCCAGTTAATAAATGTGGACCTCATTCATTTTAAATCATAGAATATTCCCTAATATTATATTCCATAATTGATTCAGCTTGGACACTTGTGGGCTTCTTTGCTTATATTTGTGTTTTTAAACCATTACAAAAAATCTTCAATATAGATATCATTTTATAATGGAGCTTTTATTTCTTAATATAAACAACTAGGTTTACAAAGAACCAGTAAATGTGTTTTGTTTATTTTTTAGTTGACATATAATATTACGTTGGTTTCAGGCTTAAAACATAGTGATTAGACATTTATATAATTTACAAAGTGATAACCTCAATAAATATGGTAACCATCTGACATCATGTACAATGTTATTGACTACATCCCTTATGCTGCACATTATAACTCCATGCCTAGGTTTATAACTGGCAATTTAATCGTTTTAGTCCCTGTTACCTTTTTTACCCACCTGCCCAACCCCCTCCATCTTGCAACCCTCACTTGGATATCTGCGTCTCACTCAGTGAGTTGCCACCACAGCGGGCACTTGTCAGCTTGCCGGCTCCAGACGGCGGCCCCTCAGCGAAGTTCCCCACCCTGCAGTAAGGCTCAGGAGCTCTGGCCCTCTCCTCGGGGGTTGGAAGAGGCTCTTCCAAGTTTATTCCTTCCCTGGGTACTCGGCCTTAGCCCTAGAGGTCATGACTGCTCCCCGATATTCTATTCTTCCGTTCTTCCCATTTCTCTCTATGCCTTAGTAGTTAATCCTCCTAGTTAATAAACCTCCATATTAAATTTTCCCCACTCAAGTTACTAGCATATTTCCTGTCTCCTGATTGACATAGCATAACCCTAACTAACTGCTGAAAAAAAGAGCCTTTCGTCCCTCCTACCTGTTACAAGAGTATGAAATTAAATGTTTTTAGCCTCTAAAATTTGGGGCTTGCTAGTTATAGCAATTAAACTACCTGATCAAACAGTCAAATTATAGCAGTATAGTAGCAGTTACTATCTGGTAAATCAAATGCTCTAGAATCATTTTTTCAAGTTGACATAGCTATTCTCAAGAAATAATATTTTCATATAAAATTTGACTGATCTCATTCTAGTAAATGAAAATTCTACTCCACTGGAATTCTGATTGAAATGATGTATTTATGAAATATTAATAATATTATAATATTAACTTTTTACCCTGGAAAACATATTAGAGCTCTACATTTGTTTAGCTTTACATGATGTCCTTCAATAAATGCTTTATATTTTTTCATGTAGGAAATACCTTACTTGTTAAATTTATTTCACCACTATTTTACATTTTCCTAATTTTAATCGTTTTTTAAAAATCCTTTGGGTTTTTGTCATCTGAAATAGTTCTAAATCTATCTAATAGTTCCATTGGTTCACTTCATATTACATTAACTGAAGCTTCTAAAAATGTTTGCATAGGCATGAAAGTAGATATCACAGTTTTTTCGTGAGTGATTTTTATAGATATAACTTAGTATCATACCACTTAGGTAGTCATTTACTGTTAAAAACAAATTAACTTGTCCTCTTCCTTTTACTTAGAATTTTAGGTAAGAAGTAGTTGCTGGGTTTTAGCAACAGTAAACCTCCACCAGGCACAGCTTCCTTTCATGGAGTCTAAGGCATATTCCTAACCTTGAAAATGTCTACATGAGACTTAATGGGCAGAAGAAACTGCAGAGCTCTGAGTGTCCACCTTGCTCCCTTGCCTCAGAGCCACCAACACAGCTACAGGGACTCAGAACTTCACATGGCCCCAGTGGGACGAACACTTCCCTACCCCGTAAAACTCCCTGACCTCCTCTTCCTGGGGACCTTTAGGACGAATGCCATCATTAGATCCCTGGGTAGTCTGCTCCCATCACTGAAATGTCAAGCCACTTCACACTGTTTAGGCAGGCTCCATTCCCAGGCTCTGAGCCCCCTTACAGCTACATAGATTCCCTAATCTGATCAAGTCTTCCTAGTCCTAACTGATTCTCCTACTAGGTCTCAGTTGAGTTGCTCGTGGCATTTGATGAAGGGGCCAGAGATGTTAAAAGTCCTGCCATTCGTGGACAATTTCTGTACCATAAGAATTACCTCATGTAAATGGCCAATAGATTAGTTATTGAGAAACAGTAAATTTTCATAACTATCCCCTAAAACTCCTCTTTCATCAGCAACAACTTCTCTATCCTCAACCTCACCTCTGACTCTTCATTTAAACTACTTGCTCTGAGAGAAACTTGGCTAGTGACTCACTGAATGACTCTTCTCAAGTGGAAGCTGTCATAGCTCCTAAACCCAAGCTCCTTAGTTTCCACCTCACCCAGGTATCAATCATTCTATGCTGCCCATTATCAAAATCTATGACCTGTAAATGTCAATGGAAAGAAACTGCCCTTTAAGAAGCTAGGTACATCCCTAATCGGTTTGGCTCAGTGGATAGAGCGCCAGCCTGCGGACTGAAGGGTCCCAGGTTCGATTCCGGTCAAGGGCATGTACCTTCGTTGCGGGCACATCCCCAGTAGGAGGTGTGCAAGAGGCAGCTGATCAATGTTTCTAACTCTCTATCCCTCTCCCTTCCTGTCTGTAAAAAAATCAATAAAATATTTTTTTAAAAAAAAGAAGCTGGGCACATGTATTTGCAGAAGAAAATCCACCTACACATATGGTCACCTCTCAGGTTGTGGGATTTGGGAAAGTCTTATTACGTAGAAATTTGCACTGATAGTGTAACCAGGCAGCGAGCCTTATTGGAAGAGCTTTCCACCCTTTTCCTACATCTAGCTTATTTAAAACTTTCTAATTTCCCTCTGAGCCTGTTTTGTCATCTTCCTAGTGCAATTGAGCATGACTTGTGTCTCCTGAGAGAGCTTTCAGGTGCTGCTCTATGCTTTTGTCACTACCTCTTGCCATTGAATTGCTGTAGCCTATGAGACCTACTTCCTGGGGAAAGCTTCTCCACATACTCCTTTTTTTTCCAGCTGGAAAATAACCACTCATAGAATGCTTATTTGAAGCTTCTACGGATGCCTCTGAAGTTCATGACCCCTGGTGCCTAGTGTGAAGCAAAATATTTGGCCCTAAGAAGAGTCTCAAATAAGCATTATCCTCTCCTGATCTCTGGTTCTAGGTTTCTCTACACGCTGCACATATAGTCATTGCCAGGACTCCACCATCAGTTGCTCTGGTTAAATTGGTGTGAGGTGAGGCCTAGACCTCATTACTTATCCATTCCCCCAGTGATTCTAATGTGCAACCACCACTGAAAATCACTGTCAGACTTTTATGTTGAGCTTGTAACAGTTCCATCTTCTTCCCTAAGAATTTTTCTAGTCCTTCCATAAGTGAGGCCAATTCTGTTTGCCGATTTTTGAGAGCATTCTCTCCTATTTCCCTTTGCATTCTGGTGAATGCGTTTTTGTTTTTCTAATACAGTATCTTAGATCTCATCTTGTGGACACTCATCTTCTGAAAGTTATGTAATCAGTGAGTTCTCTGCACTATGTCATGTAATTTTTATCCATCATCACTTTGGAGTGAGATAATTCCACTCCCATCCAACCAGGGTCTAACTAAACTCAAACTATTCTTATCCTAACAGGCTGTTGGCTGATTGCTATGCCTTCCCTTAGAGTACACAATATTCAGGCGTGTTTCACAGGATACAGCCAATAGTCACCTGCCATAACTATTTTCTTGAAACTTTACCTGGATAGTCTTTGAGAATTTTACACTGACCCTTCAAGTTAACTTCTCCCAAATCTATAGCCATATAATATCTCTCTGAGATTAACATATAACTACTTTTCTGTGGAACACAGAGTCTAAAGCATGTATGCAGACTTAAGAGGCCACCTTACATTAATCATTCCAGTCTGCTCTTCATAGTAATCCTATTCTGTTGGAATTCTCTGGGACTAAATCATAGTTTCCCATCAGTAACTGTAGGTAGAGCACAGGAGGTTTATCTTGGTGCAGTGACTGATGCAATGCTGTGAGCACACTCCAGCAGTTCAGGTCTTTCTGGCAAACCAGGAAGATGGTAACGCCCGCCTGAGCCCCTCCTAGAGCCACGTATACAGTACCCTGACCTTTATGCTCATTGGCTCCCTAAGAAGACCTGGCATTCCATGATTGGCCACCTCTGCTATATATACTGATGTACTTCCTCAATAAAATTAGACCTGGGTCACAGAACCTGGTCTCCGGAGTAGTGCATGCAAGCATCCTAGCGCTAGGGGCTCCGTCGTCCTCACCCCTGGGAAACCCCCTGCTTCAAGTAACAACTCAAATCTACTTATTGCCTGACTTTTCAAGGCCCCTCATTTAGAGGGCATAATTTTTATCCTTTTTCACTTTATACTGGATTTTAATATCCAATTTTCTCTTCTGTCTCTTCAGTCTTTGAGAATCACAACTTTATCTTATGAAAATACCTGTATTCTTTTAATTTAGTCAGTTTTATTTTTGTATGTTTTTCTTTTACATTCTCTCTCTGCTCTTCTTAAGAGAATAGGATTAAAATATGTTTTTCAAATCAATCCAGTTTATCTTTAATATCTTGACCAAACCTGATTCCCAAAACCAGAAATCAATAGATGCAATACACTACATAAACAAAATAAAGGATAAAAATTATATGACCATATCAATAGATGCAGAAAAAGCATTTGACAAAATGCAACATCCATTTATGATTTTTTAAAAACTCTCAGCAAAGTGAGAATAGAGGGGACATTTCTCAACATAAAGTTCATATATGACAAAACCACAGCTAACATCATACATAAGAATTTGGTAAAGCTAAAAGCATTTTCCTTAGAATCAGGAGCAAGACAGTGATGCACTTTCACTACTTTTATTCAACATAGCATTGGAATCCTAGCCACAGCAATCAGACAAGAAAAAGAAAAGAAATAAAAGGCATCCAAACTGGAAACAAAGAAGTAAAACTGTCATTATTTGGAGATGAAATGATACTATAGAGAGAGAATCCTAAATATTTCACATACAAAAAAATCCTATTAGAACTAATAAATGAATTTAGTAACATAGCAGAATACAAAATTAATATTTGGAAATCAGCTGAATTTTTAAACACCAATAATAAACTAGCAGAGAGAAAAATTAGAACAAGTTGATTTATAATTGTACCAAAAAATAAAATACTTAAGAATAAATTTAACCAAAAGATAAAAGACCAGTACTTAGAAAATTATAAGACATTGAAGAAAGAAATTGAAAAAAAAATACCAATAAATGGAAGCATATACTCTATTCATGGACACATAGAATGAGCATTGTTAAAATGTCCATACCACTCAAAGCAATCTATAGATTTAATGCAATCTCTATCAAAAAACCAATGGGATTTTTCACAGAACTAGAACAAATAAATCTAAAATTTATAGGAAACCACAAAGACCCTGACTAGCCATAGCAATCTTGAGAAAGAATAACCAACTTGAAGGTATCACACTACTTGATATCAAATTACATGAAAAGGCTAAAATAATCATAGCAGCATGGTATTAGTATTAAAAAAAAGATACAATGATAAATGAAACAGAATAGAGAGCCCAGAAATAAACCCACACCTATATGATCAATTAATCTATGACAAAGGAGGCACAAATATACAATGGGTAAAGACAGTCTATTCAGTAAATCATGTCGGGAAAACTGGACAGATACATGCAAAGGAAAATAAAATAAAACTAGACCACCTTCTTATATCACAAGTTTATATAAAAATAAACTCAAAATGAATTAAACACCTAAATGTAAGACATAAAACTCCTAGAAGAAAACATAGGCAGTAAATTCTGAAATTGCCTTTAGCAATATTTTTTCTGATATATCTCCATGGACAAGGGACTACTTCAAACTAAAAGGTTTTTGCATAGTAAAGGAAACCATCAACAAAACAAAATGATAACATCCCTGAATAGGAGATTTTCACTAATCTATAAAAACTCACAACTTAACACCAAAAAAAAAAAAAAATCCAATCAAAATATGGGCAGAGGACCTGAACAGAAATTTCTGCAAAGAAGACATACAGATGGCCAATAGACAAATGCAAAAAAATGATCAATGTCACTAATCATCAAAGAAATACAAATCAAAAGCACAATGAGAATCAGCGCACTTTCCAACCTGGCAACTTCCCTGGGATCAGATCCTTGAACTCTCCTCACGCATGGCCCCCAAGTGCCAATCCCTGCTCCCACCTCAAGCGAAGAAACCAAAAATGCCTTCAGCCCCCCAAAGCTGGAGAAGAAGCCAGCCCCTCAGGATGTGCCAAAGGGAGAAAAAGAGCAGCAAGAAGCGACTGAACATATTGATGAAGTACAAAATGAAATCGACAGACTTAATGAACAAGCCAGGGAGGAGATTTTGAAAGTGGAACAGAAATATAAGAAACTCCGCCAACCATTTTTTCAGAAGAGGTCAGAATTGATCACCCAAATCCCAAATTTTGGGGTAACAACATTTGTCAACCACCCACAAGTGTCTGCACTGCTTGGTGAGGAGGATGAAGAGGCGCTGCACTATTTGATAAGAGTTGAAGTGACAGAATTTGAAGATATTAAATCAGGTTACAGAATAGATTTTTATTTTGATGAGAAATCCTTTGAAAATAAAGTTCTCTCCAAAGAGTTTCATCTGAATGAGAGTGGTGATCCATCTTCAAAATCCACTGAAATCAAATGGAAATCTGGAAAGGATTTGATGAAACTTTCAAATCAAACACAGAATAAAGCCAGCAGGAAGAGACAACATGAGGAACGAGAAAGCTTCTTTACCTAGTTCACTGACCATTCTGATGAAGGTGCAGATGAGTTGGGAGAAGTCATCAAAGATGACATTTGGCCAAATCCATTACAGTACCACTTGGTTCCTGTGATGATTGATAAAGAAGGGGAAGGAGAAGGAGGAGAAGGAGGAGGAGATGAAGAGGAAGGGTTGGAAAATATTGATAAAGAAGGGGATGAGGATAAAGGTGAAGAAAATGAAGATGATGATGAAGGGGAAGAAGGAAAGGGAGATGAAGGAGAAGATGACTCATGAACACTAATGGGTTCCAACCTTTTTTAATTTTCTCTAGTTCCTGGGAGCAAGTTGCAGTCTTTTTTTTTTTTTCCTCCTCTTATGCTCAGTCACCCTGTTTTTGAAGTCTCTTTTCTCTCCTTTACACCATGGTTCTCACCTTATTTGGGGGGGGGGGGTGTACTTGAGCAGAATACAGTGTGAAAAGAATCTTTGCCTCTTTCTGTTCCAAATTAATTTTTATTCCTTCCTGTCTCAAGAAAAACTTAATGGAATCAACACCACCGTGGTCTGTGGGAAAAAAGGAAAACCTTCTGCTCCCTTAGCTCTGCTGGGATCTGGAGGTGGCTAGGCCCCTGTGTAGTAGTGCATAGAATTCTAGCTTTTTTCCTCCTTTCTCTGTATATTGGGCTCAGAGATTACACTGTGTCTCTATATGAATATGGACAGTTAGCATTTACCAACATGTATCTGTGTACTTTCTCTTATTTAAAAAAAGAAAAAAAAACTTAAAAAGGGGGTGGTTATAGAAGGGCAGCAAAGGGTGGGTTTGAGATGTTTGGGTGGGTTAACTGGGCATTTTGACAAGGTAGCTTCTACTTTGGCATGTTTAATTGTGATGTTTAAGGGATATCCTTGCAATTTAAGATGACATTTTTAAAATAAAATTCTCTCCTAATGATGACTTTGTAAGGGCGGAAGGGCGGTGCGAGAGTGCAGACCCGCCAATAGGGATGCAGAGGAAATGCCCTGCCCAGGACCTTCCCTCGACCAATCAACAGGGGCCACACACGTTACCCCACCCACTAGTTCCAGCCCTATAAATCCTTTGTTTTCCTCAAACCTGTACTTCCTGTCCCTTCGCGCCGCTGTGCCGGTGGGCGAGCTGGAAGTCTGAGTTAACTCGACTAATAAAGGCCCTCAAGTTTTGCAGCAGTTTTGGGGCTCACTCGTGGTCTTTGGGGATCACGACATCTGGGTACAACAACTTGAGCCCTGCCACTTGATGTGAGAATCAGTGGAACCTGTAGGATCTTATTTGGAATTGACATTTCTTTGTTCTGTTTATTTTTAAATTTTCTTTTTGTTTCACTGGAAAGGAAAGATAATGTTCAGATTTAAACGTTAAAAGTGTACAAGTTGCTTTGTTACAATAAAACTAAATGTGTACACACACAAAAAAAGCACAATGAGGTATCACCTCACACCTGTCAGCATGTTGATTATCAATAAATCAACAAACAAGTGTTGGCAAGGCTGTGGAGTTAAGGTAACCGTGTGCATTATTGGTAGGACTGCAAATTGCTGCAGCCACTATGGAAAACAGTATGGAGCTTCCTCAAAAAATTTAAAAATAGAAAAACTATCTATGACTATCAATTCCACTTCTGAGTACTCATTCAAAAAAACCCAAAACACTAATTCTAAAAGATATATGCACCTGAACGGTCATTGAAGCATTATTTACAAGAGCAAAGATATGGAAGCAACCTAAGTGTCCATCAGTAGGTGAATGGATAAAGAATGGGTGGTACGTATATACAGTGGACTATTTATTACTTGGCCATAGAAAAAATTGAAATCTTAGCATTTGCAACAACATTGATGGACTTAGAGGGTATTTTACTAAGTGAAATAGATTGAACAGAGGACAAATACCATACGATTTCACTTACATGTGAAATCTAAAGAAAAAAATTAATGAACAAACAAAATAAAAACAGACTTATAGAGAACAAACCGATGGCTGCCAGATAGGAGGTGCTGGAGACCAATTCCAGTATGCACAGTAGGGCTGCATCTGGGAATGGCTAAAGGCATTTCCCCAAACCTGAATAGGATAAATTAAATTGATTCTTGGCTGCTAGACAGTTAAAGGGCATCTTAATCTACATGTTATTGCCTCCTACTGGCCAAACACCTGGACAGCCATAGGCTAATTCCCCCATTCTGACAATGGACTCTGTACCAAACCCTGACCCTTTGAAGTGTATATCTCTGCCTTGCCTCAGGACAAGTTGTGATAATAAAGAGCATGGGGTCTTGGGGACGTAGAGAACCTAAGACCTTAGACTTAAGATCTTGGATCTTAGCTCTTTTAGCTAAGCTCCTCTGAGCCCCATATGCCTTTCAAAATTATATTTTGTCACCAGACTCTTCATTAGTCTCTGGGCTCTTATTTAACATCTACGTGAAGCAGAGGATTTCCCAGGGGTGAGGATGGCGGAGGCCCTAGCACTAGGACGCTTGCATGCACGAGTCCGGAGACTAGGTTCTGGGACGCAAGTCTAACTTTATTGAGTAAGTACAGGTATTTATAGGTGGAGGTGACCAATCATGGAACACCATCTCAGGGGAGCCAATGAAAGGTCAGGGTACTGTGTAGGCAGCTCTGGGAGGGGCTCAGCAGGCGTTGCCATCTCCCTGGTGTGCCAGAAAGATCTGAAATGCTGGAGTAAGCTCACAGCATGCATCAGCCTCTGCACCGAGACAAAACCTCCTGTGTTCTACCTACATCTACTAGGCACAGCCTTCTCCAGATTCCTGAACCTTCTTGAGGCTGGGACAAGAACCCCGGCAAGGAGGAGGTTGGGAGGATGGGTGAAAGAGGTAAAAGGGATTAAGAAGTACAAATTGGTAGTTAAACAATAGTCACAGGGATTTAGAGTACAGCCTAGGGAATATAGTCAATAATATTGTAATAACTATGTATGGTGCCAGGTGGGAACTAGACTTATCAGAGGGATCACTTCGTAAATTATATAAATGTCTAACCACCATTCTGTACACCTGAAACTAATACAAACTAGTATTAAATGCCAACTACAATGGGAAAAATAAAATAAAAACAGTAGATGTACAGAACTGTTCTAATTTTAGTCATGCTAATAAAGTCACTGGATTTCCACTGCACGAGGAAGTTTCTCAAATTACTCAATATCTTGTTTTATGCATTTTTTTCTTTTAGAAGCTCCTGAGGTACTAGGAGAGGATAATTAACACCTTCCTGCAGAGATTAGAACAGAATCCTCCAGGGAAATCAATCAAAAAGCAGGAACAGCGAGTATTCAATGAAATGTGAACTGAAGAATCTCCAAGTCAATATGATGCCAGCTCAGCTGCCATTTATGTCCACATGGTCTTTAAAATAGAAACTTTAAAAAAGCACTTTTGTCACAGCCAAGTAAATAAAAACTTGAAAACAGTATTTTCATTAAAAAAAAAAAAAGAGTGTACTATCAGCACAATTTCTCTTATCACGTTTGTCATTTTGCAAGCCCAGATGCAGAGACATGCAGAAACATATATTTGCAAGTATTTGTGTGTGGTATTACAGTAAGGATTTATGTTTCCATGTGTCATTCTCTACCAACAGCCAGATAGCCCTAAAACTGAACCAAATTACAAGGTGTCAAGTTAGTGCCCCATATACAGGTTATCTTACCGTTAGGTTCTGGGACATGATAAATTCAAGGTTCCAGGGCCCCACTTGGTGCCATGTCATTCCTGGCAGGTAGATGAAGGGACAAGTATACAATAGGCCAGGAGGCTCTTTGGAGTTCTTTCTGTCAGAAATCACTCAGACATGATATTTATTTGTAGTAGCCTTTTTGTCTGGACTAAGGGAAGATAGATGAACTAAAACCTACTTGGACTTGTCATTAATGGCCCAAATCAATCACTGCAAAAAGTCACTGCATTACCTCAAAAAGAGGATTGAATCAAAGCATTCTGGTAAAAATGAGAAATGACAACTTTACTGATGCTTATTCTAATCATAAATAATTCGTTAAGCATTCCATTGGTGATTGGAAGATAAGTGATTTGTTTTTATTAGGGTGTCAACATTGACTCAATTAACTTTACAAAAAAAAGCTGGAGAAGTTTTAACTCTTCAGAAAGGAAGTATATAAACAAATATACTCTTTCTTATATAATAATACAAGAAATCAACGAACAGAATGTTTGCACCAAATTTTCCACACTAGTACCTTTCAAAGCAGGAAATTAATGCATTTGTGGGTTGTACTGAACATGCAGAAACTCAAGTAGACCACGAAGTTAAGGCAAGGTGAGGCTATGGGAGGTTCCTCGGAGACCATATTTACGATTCAGAACTACCTCCACTCAAAACTGTCTTTCACTTATACTCCTTAGTATACACATTAGAAAGTGAGCAAATGAAGCTTCATGAATATAGAATTAGTAGATATCACCTCTATATTGGTTTTCTGGACTTGGGAGCCCACTGACCTTTGGTATTAGCAAATATCACAGCCCAAGTAATGGCTGAAATACTATCATACCCACACACCACCATCCCTTGCTAAATAGAGAGTTATTTGTAAGGGATGTAGGCCAAAGATAATGATAGATAATTTACCTATGGGAAAACTCCAATACTCAGGGTATAAAGATGTTCCTCTTCTCTGGAATTTGTTCACTTTCAAGAATGTAAGTGATCAGACAAGGAATACTTTACTTGCGTAACTATTTTCTAGATTTTTGACTCCAATATATTACAGTCCAAGAAAATGAAATAACTTGCAAATAAGATTGCAATGTGTCTATTGGTTAATACCAGAAATTAAGAAATGCCTTGTTTCAGATTTTAAAAAAAAAAGGAGAAGAAGAAAACAGAAAATTGAATTGAAGACTGGCAGGCTTTGTGTTGATGCTGGGTAGGTGTATAAGACGGGCCCACAGTGGGTGGTTTGTAAACATCTTGAAGGAAGTGGTGACTAGCAGCCTAGTGGCTCAGTAAGAGGAAGCCATGTTGTCCTCCCTTTTTGTTGACACAGTTACAAGGCCAGTTTATTTCTTAGGGAAAAGGATCCCACCAAAAACCAAAGGCTAATGCTAATTAAAGAAGCAAAGAAAGCTAAAGGCAATGGTTCTTTGCTAGAAAGTAGAGTTTGGAATTAGCAAGAGTAAAATGATGAAGTTGAGGGAAGTTCAAATACAGGACATAAACAAGTCTACTATGTGCTCTAAAAAGGTAGAAGAAAAAAAATCCATTATTTGCTAGAGAGTTAGTCCAATAAGTGTTCCAAGCAAAACAAACAAACAAATAAAAAGAGGGAATGTAATTATAGTATTTGCTACAGTAGTATTTGCAAAATTTGACATTTACAAGTCTCAAGATATGTCATTATCTAAAACATGAATCACAATTTTTTTCATGGACTCAAAATTATTAGAACTGAAAATTTCCTGAATTAGTTTTATTGTATGCAACCATCAGTCTTCAAATGTAGAAAAGGTTCTGTCTTCATTTGCAGATGAGGCAAATGAGACCCAAGAATTTTAAATGGAAATTAACAAATAAAATGTAGAATTTGAAACCCAGGTCTAAAATACAGATCTATATGCCACACTCTTTACTAAATATCTGAATATTTTATTTTATTTCTATTTTTATTATGCCCTCTCATGCTCTAAATAAGCAGTTCTCAACCTGTGAGTCGCAACCCCTTTGGGGGTCGAATGATCCTTTTGCAGGGGTCGCCTAAGACCATCCTGTATATCAGGTATTTACATTACGATTCACAACAGTAGCAACATTACAGTTATGAAGTAGCAACAAAAATAATTTTATGGTTGGGTCACAACATGAGGAACTGTATTTAAAGGGCCAGAAGGTTGAGAACCACTGCACTAAATGGAGCTGTTATCTGTCTACCCTCTACTAAGCTACCTAAGATGGTTACATAAAAAAAAAATAGTGCTCAACATACAAATGTGAAATTCTAGGCAAGAGCTGCAAATAATAATGATTAGAGGAGGAAAAAGGAAAGGTTTTTAGTGTTTTTATGTCAATTTCAGAGCCAAAAATTTTTTTAATCTTTAAAATCTATTTAAATATTTATGCAAAGAATATTACAGATTTTATTTTATATCTTTGAAATAACATATCTAATGTGTCCCTATCTCTATCCATTAGTCATCTTCTGTTCCCTTTTCTCCTCAGCACTTGTGATCTACTAAAATTATACTATTTGTACATTTATTTGTTTAAATGTCCTCCCTTTGAATGCAATTTTGACTGGTTTGTTCACATCTAAGACCTATGCATTGTCTGAAACATATAAGAACTCAAAATATATTTGCTGAAGAAGCAATTAATTTAAAATACCAAAACATGTACATATAATATGTGATATATATACTTGCTAGGTGAACTGAATTAACATCGGTGCATATTTGTTAAAATCCTAAATAAATATCTTTTTTCCCCCATTTCTATTTTTATGAGAATGATTTGTGAGTTCTCCATGTTTTCTAGAACACCAATAGAGAGCCTGAAATCTCAAAGTGATAAAATGATGGCCAGCAAATGTTTGAATATATCAACATTTCTCATAATAAATGTTTTAAAAAGCATGCATTTTATTAATAAGTAACCTTTGAAGCAGGTGTTTATTTAGATACTTCTTTATTCTCTTAATGAGGTTCATATGTCAAATTTTATTATATTGGGGTAAATTTAGAAATAACAGGAATCTGAGCCTTGTAGTCTATAATATAAAAGGTGATCTGGTAAGGAAATGGGGCAAATGTAGAGGTTTGATGGGAAGAAAACAAATGCAAGCAAGCACAAAGACTAAATTGAAATTTAATGGATATTGACACAAGGGCAGAATTTAACTAAAAAAAAAAAAATAGGCTGGTTGGCATGGCTCAGTGACTGAGTTTAAACTATGAACCAGGAGTCATGGTTTGATTCCCAGTCAGGGCACATGCCCAGGATGCAGGCTCAATTCCCAGTGTGGGGTGTACAGAAGCAGCCAATCAATGATTCTCACTCATCATTAATGTTTCCATCTCTCTCTTCCTCTCCTTTCCTCTCTGAAATCAATAAAAATATATTTTTAAAATAAATAAAATAAAATTTTAGGAAGTGCTTCAAATGCTTCCATAGGGGCACAGTCTGCTTTGTACTGTTTGGCCTTCGCTGTTTGCCATTTTCCTTTCCAGATGGGTCCGAATTAAAAAGAAAGTCCAATTCACTTTCTGATCACTAGTTCCAGATGATGGCTGGGGTATTGGGTCACATATTTTTTAAATAAACTACAAAATACAATAGTAGCCATCTGTTTTAGAATTTTCAATGGAACAACAGGTGAAAATAGGAACAAAACAATTGTCATGGAGAACATTGAAAGGCAGAAAATTTTGCTTTGAAACTTGTATTAAAATTAACAGATTAGTCATTTTGAATAACCAAATTTGTTTTTAGAAACAGGCTATGAATTTTTTAAATTAAATTGTCTTGTTACATTGACATTGCTTTGCCACAAGCCATTAATAGCTGAAAATATTATAAATTCTTAAAATTTATGTAGACTGAAATTTGCTTCCCACTGAAAAATATACATAATATGCTGACATCTATATTACAAAAGGCCTGTGGTCCTAACGCCTAATGACCAAAGACCAGTGCAAGTGGGTGGGGCTGTGAGCATGGTGGGGTGACGGGCAGGTGGATGGGGCACACGCGCGTGAGCGGGGCTATGAGCACAGTGAGGCCCATGCGATTTCACACGCTGAGTTTCTAGTATATAATAAAGATTTCATTTAAACTTCCATGTAAAATGGCAGTGAGAGGAATAGAAGATGGCTGCCGACAAGAAGGCAGACTGAAAGACAGTGTGAGAGTGAGAGAATGAATCGAGAGTGTGTGGACGTATGGAGAGTGTAAATTTCTGGGGGTGTGACATCTATACTCCAGGGGACTGTTGGAGACCTCCGGATTGGGCTCCCTTAACCAGGCTGCCTCCACTGCTGCTGAAATCTCTCCCAGAGCTGCCAATTCTGCCGCGGAGACCACACCATCTTGGGTGGCTGTTATCGGAAGCGTATACATCCAGGGACCCTGCAATCACAACACCCAGGGACGAGCTACGAACCCAGGAACACCAGAGCTCAAACAACATGAATACATGGACTCAGATGAGCCCTGTTCCTCCTCACGGAAAGGTCCAATTTCGCCTAGATAAAGGTGCAGTTTGTAATCCAGGTTGGAGAGAGTAATGCGCCCAGGGAAAGTCTGCGACCCACAAAGTCCGCAGCCATTGGGGCCAGCGGGATACGCGAGTGGGCAGAGTCCCACCGGGCTGCTGGCAGAAGGGAACTCCAAAAAAATCAGCCCATAGCTGGTCGGGGCCACCTTAGATTTTGCCAGTGTGCTGGCTGCTTAGTGCTGGGGGAGAGAGGATGCGCAGAAGAGACGTTGAGAGAATTGCACGCAGAGCTGGACAGTGTAGGTTATGAGCTCGCATGCTTACTCGGGCTCCTTTTTCTTCTCCTTGCATCTTTGCTTTTGATTATTAAACCCAATACATAGGAGCACCCAATTGGGGTCACTCACGGAGACTGCAGGGGAAAGTTGTTTTTGTGGAACTTGGGAATCAGAGTTGGGAGTGACGGATGGGGAAACTGGCTCTGAGGCAGTCCATTCTCCCAAACCAGTATTAAGAGCAATAGGGCAAACAAAACCTAAATACTGGCTAGAGAGGACTTATAGCCCCAGAGCTCACTCCAGAAACACTGCCACCCAGAGGCTAAACCACAAACTGACTCTTCTGAAAACACAAATAAAGGCAGTCTGGGAAACAAAGAAATACTGCCTGCTTTAAAATCAGGACTGTGGTTTACAACACGGAGGAGTAGTGTATTGCAGAGAACTTCAATACTCTCTTGAATACCTGACAGGACAAAGGCATGCCAACCAGAAGAGCAGAGGAAGTGAATGACCCTCACTACTGCACATTTTTATTTTTATTTCACCTTTTACTTAAGAAACTAAATTTTTTGTCTTTTTTCCTCACTTGATTTTACCTTTTTAATTATTTCATCTTTATTTTTAATCAATATTATTACTACTACTATTTTACCTTTTTTTAGTGTCATTTTATTTTCTCTTCATTTCACTTTGGGATTAGTGTTCTACACTCTATTTTCATTTTTCCTTTAGCATAATTTTACTCTATCTCGAATTTACCTTTATGCCAACACTCTTTTCCTCACTTTTCCCCTTTTGTTGTCCTGTTTCTCTTACCCTACTCTTGCTTTAGATTTTTCCCTATTCCCTCTTTTTACCCCCATTAAAATTTCACCCTACTCATATATCTAATTTCCAACCCCCTGCTCTAAGTCCATTCACCTCACTCCTCTCTTTCTTCACTATCCAATTTTTTTTTCTCTCTGTCATTTTGCTGTTGTTTTTTTGATGGTTGATTATACTGGGGGGTTTTTATGCTTGTTTGTGAGATTGTTTCAATTTTTCTTTTTATTTTTTGCTATTGTTGTTGTTGGGTTTTTTTGGTTATTTTTTTGCTTCTGTTTCTCCTTGCCTCACTTGATATTAGTTGTTGTTTGTAGTTTGCATTCATTTCTAGGTATCTGTTGATGGCATTTGCTGGGATTAGTGGCTGTTCTATTGGAGTTTTCTCCCCATATAGTTTCTTCCCCTCTTCTATTTCATTCTCTTTCTTTTCTCTCTTATTTTTTTTTTACCTTTTCCCAATTTCATTTTTTCCTTTTTTCTTTTCTTTTTCTTTTCTTCTTGCTTTCTTATCCCCTAATTCTCTTTTTTCTGGTGGTCACCTTTATTTGGGATTATAGGTATCATGAATACATTTGTGTTCAGTACCTTGTGCATTGTGCCCTGTGGTGCTATATTTTGTGCCTTTAAATCAATGCAGGAGAGAAATAACTACATAACTGGATACCCAGAGAAGATAGGTCATGGGGAAACAAAGAAACAGCCTGCATATGAAAGAAAAACAGGCATCACTAGAAAGGGAAGTAAACAAAATGAAGGCAAGCAACGTGTTGGAGAAAGAATTCGGATAAATGGTCATAAGGTGGATAAAAATAATGAAAGACAAATTCAACAATATGTGTAAGAACCAGGAGGAAATGAAGAAGAATCAAGAAGAAATGAAAAATGACATTACTGCTATAAAGAACTCAATAGAAAGCATCAACAGTAGACTAGAAGAAGAAGAGGACCACATCAGTGAGCTAGAAGACAGGTAGGAAAAAATAACCAAGCAGAGCAGCTTCTAGAAAAAATAACTAAAAAGCAGGAGGAGAGCCTAAGAGAACTTTGGGACAACACAAAACAAAACAACATACGCATAATAGGGGTGCCAGAGGAAAGGAAACTGAGCAAGGAATAGAAAACTTGTTTGAAAAAATAATGACAGAAAACTTCCCTGATATAGGGAAGAAAACACTCACACAAATCCAAGAAGCTCACAAAGTCCCACACAAAATGAACCCCAAAAGACCAACGTCAAGCACATTATAATTAAATTGGCCAACACCAATGACAAAGAAAGAATCTTAAAAGCAGCCAAAGAGAGACAGAAAGTTACCTACAAAGGATCCCCCATCTGACTACAACCTGATTTCTCAACAGAAACACATCAGGCAATAAGGGAATGAAATGAAATATACAAAGTCATGCAAAGGAAGGGTCTGAATCCAAGAATACTGTACCCAGCAAGGCTACCAATCAAAATTGAGGGTGAAGTCAGGAGCTTCACAGACAAAAAAGAACTAAGGGACTTTGTTACCACCAAACCAGCAATGCAGGAAATGTTAACAGGTCTGCTATAAAAATGAAAAAAATAGGAAACAAAGAAGGAACACAGGAGTAAAGAATAAAAATGGCAACAAACAAATACCTATCAATAATAACTTTAAATGTAAATGGATTAAATGCCCAAATCAAAAGACATAGGGTAACTGAGTGGATAAGAAAACATGACCCATATATCTGCTGTCTACAGGAAACCCACCTCAGAAAAAAAGTCTCACACAGACTGATGGTTAAGAGATGAAAAAAGGTTTTACAGGCGAATGGAAATGAAAAAAAGCTGGAGTAGCAATACTTATTCTGACAAATTAGATCTCAAAGTGAACAACATAAAAAGAGGTAAGGAAGGCCACTTCATAATACTAAAGGGAGCAATTAAAAAAAAAGAGATAACTCTGGTAAATATACGCACCCAATATACGAGCACCAAAATACATAAAAAAACTTCTGGAGGATATCAAATGAGAGATTGACAGCAATACAGTCATAGTAGGGGAGTTTAATACCCCACTATCACCATTGTACAAATTCTCTAAACAAAAAATCAGCAAAGAAACATCAATCCTAAATGACTCACTAGAGCAGATGGACTTAATTGACATCTTCATAACACTTCACCCCAAAGCCACAGAATATACATTATTCTCAAGTGCACATGGGCTATTTTCAAAGATAGACAATATATTGGGTCACAGGCAAAGTCTCAACTACAATAAAATCAACTACAATAAAAACAATCCAAAAAAATCAAACACATGGAGACTAAATAGCATGCTATTAAACAATGATTGGATTACCAGAGAGATCAAAGAAGAAATAAAAAAAACACCATGGCAACAAATGACAGTGAAAACACAACAATCCAAAACCTATAGGACACAGCAAAAGCAGTCTTGAGAGGAAAGTTCATAGCTCTACAAGCCTGCTGCAAAAAAACAAGAAACAATGATAATAAATTACCTAACCCTAAAACTCAAAGATTTAGAAAGAGAGCAACAAGAAAAGCCCAGTGTAAGCAGAAGGAAGGAAATAATAAAGATCAGAGTAGAGATAAATGACATAGAGACCAAAAAAACAATACAAAAGATCAATAAAACCAAGAGCTGGTTCTTTGAAAGGATAAACAAGATTGAGGAACCTCTGGCTAAACTCACCAATAATCAAAGAGAGAGGACCCAAATAAACAAAATCAGAAATGAAAGAGGAGAAATAACAACAGACCCCACAGAAATACAAAGGATTGTTTAAAAATACTATGAACAACCCTATTCCAACAAACTGGACAACCTGGAGGAAATGGACATATTCCTAGAAAAATACAACCTTCCAAAACTAAATCAGAAATAAACTAAAAATCTCAATAGGCCAATAACTATGGAAGAAATTGAAGCAGTCATCAAAAAGCTTCCAGCAAACAAAAGCCCAGGGCCAGACATCTTCACAGGAGAGTTGTACCAAACATTCAAGGAAGAACTAAAACCTATCCTCCTCAGACTATTCCAAAAAATTCAAGAGGAAGGAACACTTCCAAGTTCAATCTATAAAGCCAGCATTACCCTACTACCAAAACCAGGCAAAGACAACACAATGAAAGAGAATTACAGGCCAAAATCCCTCATGAACATAGATGCCAAAATCCTCAATAAAATCCTAGAAAATCAGATCCATTAGTACATCAGAAAGATTATACACCATGACCAAGTAGGATTCATCCCAGAGATGCAAGGATGGTACAATATCCACAAATCAATAAACGTGATACACCACATAAATTAAGAGGTAAAAACCACTTAGTCATATCAATTGATGCATAAAAAGCATTTGACAAAATCCAACACCCATTTTTGATAAAAACTCTCAGCAAGGTGGGAAAAGAAGGATCATACCTCAACATAATAAAAGCCATATATGACAAACCCACAGCCAACATCATACTCAATGGGCAAAAACTAAAACCATTTCACCTTAGAACAGGAACAAGACAGGGATGCCCACTCTCACCACTCCTGTTCCACATAGTACTGGGAGTATTAGCCATTGCAATTAGACAAGAAGAAGAAATAAAAGGCATTCAAATTGGAAAAGAAGAAGTAAAACTGTCCTTATTCGCAGATGACATGATATTGTACATAAAAAAACCCTAAAGACTCCATCAGAAAATTATTAGACTTAATAAATGAATTTGGCATTGTAGCAGAATACAAAATTAATGCCAAGAAGTCTATGGTGTTTCTATACATAAATAGTGAACTTACAGAAAGAGAGACTAAAAAAGCAATCCCATATACCATCACACCAAAAAAATCAAGATACCTAGAAATAATCTTAACTAAAGAAGTAAAAGACCTCTACTCAGAAAACAACAGGACGTTTAAAAAAGAGATATAGGAAGACATAAACAGATGGGAGAACATATCATGTTCATGAATTGGTAGAATCAATATCATTAAAATGTCCATACTACCCAAAGCAATCTATAAATTGAATGCACTACCCATTAAAATACCAATGGCATATTTCACACACCTAGAAGAAACTCTCCAAAAATTCATTTGGAATAAAAAAAAGACCCCAAATAGCTGCAGCAATCTTGAGAAAGAAGAACAAAGTAGGAGGGATCTCAATACCATATATCAAACTGTATTACAAAGCCACTGTTCTCAACACTGCCTGGTACTGGCACAAGAACAGGCATATAGGTCAATGGAATGGAATAGAGAACCCAGAAATTGACCTGAACCAATATGCTCAATTAATATTTGACAAAGGAGGCAAAAACATACAATGGAGTCAAGACAGTCTCTTCAATAAATGGTTTTGGGAAAATTGAACAGATATATTCAAAAAAATGAAACTAGACCACCAATTTACACCATACACAAAAATAAACTCAAAATGGATAAAGGACTTAAATGTAAGATGGGAAATCATAAAAATACTAGAGGAATACAAAGGCAACAAAATCTCAGACTTATGCCAAAGCAATTTCTTCACTGATACAGCTCCTAGGGCACTGGAAACTAAAGAGAAAACAAACAAATACGACTACATCAAAATAAAAAGCTTCTCCACAGCAAAAGAAATCATCAACAAAACAATAAGAAATCCCACAGCATGGGAGAACATATTTGCCAATGTTATCACTGATAAAGGTTTAATCTCCAACATTTATAGGGAATTCATACTACTTAACAAAAAGAAGATAAACAATCCAATCAAAAAATGGGCAAAGGACCTAAATAGACACTTTTCAAAAGAGGACATTCAGAAAACCAAGAGACATATGAAAACATGCTCAAAGTCACTAATCATCTAAGAGATGCAAATCAAAACAATAATGAGGTACCATCTCACACCTGTCAGAATGGCTATCATCAACAAATCAACAAATGACAAGTGGTGAAGAGGATGTGGAGAAAAAGGAACCCTCATGCACTGCTGATGGGAATGCAGACTGGTGCAGCCACTGTGGAAAACCATATAGTTTCCTCAAAAAATTAAAAATGGAACTCCTATTTGACCTAGTGATCCCACTTCTAGGAATATATCCCAAGAAACCAGAAACACCAATCAGAAAGGATATATGCACCCCTATGTTCATAGCATCATAATTTACCATAGCTAAGATTTGGAAACAGCCTAAGTGCCCATCAACAGATGAATGGATTAGAAAACTGTGGTACATCTACACAATGGAATACTATGCTGCTATAAAAAGGAAGGAATTCTTACCATTTGCAACAACATGGATAGAACTGGAGAGCATTATGCTAAGTAAAATAAGCCAATCGATGAAAGAAAAATACCACATGATCTCACTCATTTATGGATAATAAAGACCATTATAAACTGGTGAACAAAAATAGATACAGAGTCAGAGCAGCATCGAACAGACTGTCAAATTACAGCAGGAAGGAGGGGGGAAGAGGGTAAGAGATCAACCAGAGGACTTTTATGCATGCATATAAGCCTAACCAATGGACACAAAACACTGGGGGGTAGGGGAGGCCGGAGGAAGGTCAAGGGGGGAAAAAAAGAGATATATGTACTACTCTTTGTAATATTTTAAGCAATAAAACAAAATTTTTTAAAAATGGCAGTGGGTTGACAGCCCCATGAATTTGACCTCTCACAACTTCCCATTTAAACTGTATTCATACTGACAGAAATTATATCGCTGGATATATGGAGGAATTGCTATAACCAGATTAATCTAACTGCATGTAGAGAAAAATATTTTCCTATGCAAAGATAGGCAGAAAATACAGAGCGGGTAAAAGTAGGTTTACAGTTGCCGTAACGACCGATGACCAGGAGGCTGCGTGCACAGCAGGCATGAGCTAGTGGGTGGGGCTGCGTGCACTCCAGGGCTCAGAGCAGTCCTGCAGCACAGGCAGGGTCGCAGGTCTCTTGTGATTTTTCGCGCTTGGTCACTAGTACAATAATAAACTGTTTCCTGTACTCAGAACTGTAAAACCACATCTACCAACCTCTGTATTTTCTCTCCCATTGTCTTCCTGTGGATCCAGAACTCTAAGGATTGTACCTTTGCTTCTAGACCATTACTACTCTCCCTCCTGTCAAAAGTCTTTCTCAGACTCATGCAGTTTATCACACTCGCTGTCCTTTTCCTGTTATTGTAACCAAGTGAAATGAAAGCCTCTGTCAGCTGGCTCAGTCTCCCTCTCCATGTGAGAGAAATCTTTCCATCTGCCTCAAGAACATCAGCATTCCATCAAAACCTAGCACTTCAGTTCCCGGCCTACTTGTTCCAAGTAATCTTTCTCACTTCGAACTCAGATACCCACAATCAGATTGGTACTCCAGTCCTTGTCACCACCCACAACTGCTCTACCTCCCATTGTCCAAAACTTAGTCATATAGCCAGGTTTACCTGCAAAGTGGGCTATAAAATGAAGATTTATTCTGGGTGACCATATCCCAGCTGAATTTTAGGGCTTCCACTGCAGAGAAAGAAGGGGAGAAATGATACTATGGTACAACTAGCAGTCTCTGTCATACCTAGCTCATTAGTGTTTGGCTATCCCATCACCATAAATTTCACTTCTTTTTCCAGTAAATCTAACTTCTCACCTGTTTCCTAGCTCTACCTCCCCCAGGAACAATGCCCCAACACTTCCCTGTGGCTCCGTTTTCAGTCCGCTCCATTTTTCCTCATCTCAGAAGATAACTTGTCCTTCATTTTTTTTAACGCAGAGATAGCTCCATAGGTAGTTTGGATGGAATATATCATAAGGGTTACAATATCACCATAATTTCCATCAGACTCTGTAGAGACATGCCAAATACACATAGACTTATGATGCGCTGCAGCCAGTTTGTATGGCTCAGAATAGAGGATTATGTGGATCTCTTTTCTACGCCCATTCAGTGACTTCCTATCAGGTAGATATTTGTATAGTGAAAGGATTTGTATCTTGTAACTTGGCAAACAATTCAAATACCTGTGTTTTATGTTTTTGTTTGGTTTAGGATTGGAGTTTTTTGTAGTTTTCTGATATCTATGTATACATACACACACACACACACACACACACACACTAGGGGCCTGGTGCACAAAAATTTGTGCACTCAGGGAGCGGTCCCTCAGCTTGGACTGTGCCCTCTCACAGTCTGGGACCCCTCGGGGGATGTCCACCTGCTGGCATGCCTGGCCACCCTGGGTGAGGGGCTGATGGCTGTTTGCAGGCTGGCCAAGCCCCCCCAGTGGAGACTCTCACCCCATGTGGGTGTGGCCAGCCTGGGTGAGGGGCTGAGGGAAGTTTTCAGGCTGGCCAAAGTCCTTTGAGGATTCGAGTCCCTACTGGGGTGCCTGGCCAGCCTGGGTGAGGGGCTGAGGGCTGTTTTCAGGCTGCCCACAGCTCCCATTTACCCAACGTCCCAGTGAGGCTGGCTGAAAGCAGGTTTCAGGGGTTTATTTATCATCTATAATTGAAATTTTGTTGCCTTGAAGAGAGGCCACAGCCTGACTAGGCAGGCAACAAAGGCCACAGCTGGCCAAGGCAGGCAGTTTCCTCCATCCCTGGCCTCCTGTTTGCTCTAGCTCTGTGGCTTCCAGCCGCCATCTTGGCTGGGTTAATTTGCATATTGTTGCTCTGATTGGCTGGTGGGCATGGCTTAGTTAGTGGGCATGGCTTAGGTGTAAGGGAGTGAGGGTTAATTTGCATATTACTCTTTTATTAGATTAGATATTTTAGATTGTTCATTTCTTTAAAAAGCCAGTTTACCCACTCTGTGTTTAATGTGCAAAATATTCAAGTCTTTTGATTTCTCCCACAGGACCAGCCTAACCCTCCAGGACAATAATAACAGGGAGAGTTCTAGCCAGTGTAGCTCAGTTGGTTGGGCATTGTCCCTTGCACCAAAAGGTTGTCTATTCAATTCCAGTCAGGGCACAGACCCAGGTGGCACAGACCCAGTCAGGATGCACACAGGAGGCAACTGATCAATGTTTCTCTCTCACATCAATGTTTCTCTCTTGCACACATGTGTTCTCTCTCTGTCCCTCTTACTCTCCCTTTCTCCTCTCTCTCTAAAATAAATAAAAAAGCATTAAAAAAAAGAACAGGAAGAGAATACTAAGCAACAAGATGACTCCATTGTTTGAATTCCACACAGACCATAGGAACATGATAATCTGCCTTATTTTAGTCCATCGTTTTTACCATGAAACAATATTTAATAGAATAATTCAGCATCATGGATATGCAAATGCACAATTTATTAATTAAATTTGTAAATTACACTGACCTAACTTAAGTCGAACTTGATACAAGGAGGTGCTATTAGTATACTACTTTCTAAAAAAAAGGCTCTGGGTTTCAATCTCTCACAAGATCTAATGGTAAGCCTATGACCCCAAGCCAGGCCCCACGCCCCAACCACTTACATCAGATAACTGAAGGTAGAGAAGAGAAGGTCATTGGGTTTATAGGGACTGTAGTGTTCATAGGAAAAGTACTTTCCCAGGCCTCAAGTCAAGATTGCCAGAGGGGATTCTCTCAGAGATTATTGAATGGAATTTTTTTATCCTCCTAGATGGACACCTGGCCTTATATTTAAGCAATGGCTATCTGCAAAGATTTGCTGACCTTTTCCTGTGAATTAAAGAAAAATGATGATAGGCTAAGACAGAAGGTGGCAATAGAGCAGCCAAGCCTCTTATCATTAGCTGTGCTAAGGGTGTGTGAATTTCTCACAGGTCCTGGGAACACCAGAAAAGGAGCTAATCTTGAGATCATTTTGCTAGCAACACTCCAGGCTAACCGAGTACAGCATGGGAGGCTGCGGCATATACCACTGTGGATCGGAACTGAGCAGAAGAAATCAGAAGTGCTTGTGCCAGAAAAGATGCACCATACCAGAGAAGTGAACCATGGGGAGATCTCATGGGGCAGGGCACAGAACTCACATAAGACTTACCTCTCCATAAGACAGCAACCCTATCCAGGCCTTTTGCACAAAGCACCCATCCTCAGCAGCCCGTCAGAATTAGCCAGAGGAGCAGCAGAAACCAACAAATGAAGAAGTACAACTATAACCAGTTAAAAAAGATTGACTTCCACCTTTCCTTCCTGTTGTTCCCAACAGGAGTAGTGAAGGTCAGGAAGCACAGACCATCTTAACCTCCCACTTAAAGAATCTTGAATTGTGATTTTAAGAGGTAATTAAACATGAAAAAGCTTTAGACCATGTATCAGAGGAATTTAAAACTTGATGGGCTGAGTTTTTAAATCTGAGAGTGTCCAATGTTTATGGAATCTGTCTACAACATTCTTTAAAAAGTCAAATAGAGAATTTGATAAATGTAGAATGCACTGTTAGAGCAAAATAAAACTTCTCATGTTTCTACTCCACCAGCTGAAATCCATGTCTTAATAAACAGTGCTTGTTTAGATGTACACATACAGAAACAAACTAAAACGAAACCTTCTTCCTTTACTTCCTTTTTTCTTTCCAGCAAACTCCCCTTCGGCGTTTCCTCCCTGTGACAGGCCTCTCTGTTGGTTTATGCTGGTTTACGCTACTCGTCTGGCTAATGTGGCTGATAGTGGCCTCTTTGTGTGAAAGACATTGAGAGAGTAGATATCTCATGAGGTAGCATGTGTGAGTTCTTCACCCTCTCCAGTGGGTGTTCTCTGGCATGGAACAGCAAGCCTTTACTTCCAGGTTCATTCTTTGGCACGTCTTTACATGTTGGTAAGTGGTTTGGTGTTCTAGGCAGTTTCTCTGTCAAATATGCAATTAATCCTTGGTGATAACTTTTATGTTAATTTTCTTCCAAATCTGTGCAAAGGATTTGTATAATGCTGAAGGGAACACCGCAAAGAACCAAACATGTATTTTCTATGGTAAACAGAAGTGTTGCTGCCTGGTTCATCTGATGTCACTTTCCTTGTATGTAGAGTGCTGTAGGTTTTGTTTATTTTAATACAAGTATTTTCACCCTCAGATTGTAGTCTGCTTATTTTTTTACAATATTATTTAAACTTAATGCATATTGTTGCAAACTTTACTTCTCATCACTCAACTTCTCAACAAGGACAGGGTCACTAATCTCTTCTTTCACCAAAGTGCCACCCCTAAGCATCAGTACTATTTATTTGCACAGTAATTTAGCTTTCCAAATGTTTAAAGATTAGATCATATGCTCGGAGAAGTAAATGACACACCAGCTTGAGTGCAACATGGATGAATTGGTAGAAGCTTTGAAACTTCAGTCTTTCCTTTCTCCTCCCACTCCAACCTCTTTTCCCAATAAAATCTATACATCATTCTTGCCTCCCCAGGAAACAAAAAGAGCTTCCATTGCCTTGCTGTTTCAAATAAAATCCCTCTATCCATAATTAGACATGCTAGAATTGGAAATAAAGAGAGGAATTTCAGAGGGAACAGGAGAGGGAGAGTGGCAATAGATTAAACCCAGATCTTACCTATGGACACAGACAATAGAGTGGTGAAGGCCTGGGGTGAGGCAGGGTGGAAACCAGGTGGAGGGAGACAATGGGAGTGAAACGGGGGACATCTGTAATACTCTCAACAATAAAGATTATTTTTAATAAAATATTTTCTGCAGTAAAGAAAGAGAGAGAGAATAGTCCAAATTCACTCTATAAGCATATCTGAGGCTGAGAAACTGTCAGTGCAATCTTGTTTTTAATGTTTGAGTCCGTGTCTTAGGTATGCACTCTCCCCGCCACCGCGTTGGCACCATTCCCTAATTAGTTACATCTGGCGGCTGAGCACATTGATATCACTTGCCTGATTTCTGAAGGTGTTTGGACTGACTTAAAACAAATGTTGAATATGTGGAAGCATGAATGTATGTTTTTCACTAACAGGGAATGTGCATCCATAAAACATTTGTAAATATTGTTTCAGAGTAGGCAAACAATCAACAGAACATTAGAGACTATTTTAAAATCATAAAACTGCCAAAATCACAATGGGTGAAGAAGCGCTCTAAACCAAAGCATGTGGTTTTGGAGAAATTGTACTTTTGATGGAGAGATTAAATTGGACCAGAGCTATCACCTATTAAAATAAATTTCATTTAAAAGTAAAAGCAGAAAACTGATGTAAATATGATTATTTAACTTATCTCATAGTAGATAAGCACTTTCTAAACATAGAAACAAATGGAATGCATCATTATGAATGTCATTAATTTACCTATGTAGAATTTGAAGCAACCTGAAGGACAAAGCCTCATAATATTGTAAGACAATTCAAATGGAAAAAATTATATGAACAATGACAGATGTTAATAATATTTACCATATTAAAAACTCGAACTCATAAAATACTTTAATTGAAAATAGAGAAAGAATATAAATAGAAAATGTATAGAAGATGACATATAAATAGTTAATAAAATATAAAATTAAATATTCAAGTTATTAATATCAAGAAATGCCAATTAAAAGAGAGAAGCATTGGTTGATAGCTAATTGTCCTCATTTTAAGACAACAATGCTGCCAAGAGTGTAGTGAGAAGGGTCTCACACACAGCTGGTGGGAAAAACTGATATACTAGTAAACTAATTTAAACTAAGTTTACTAATGTAAACTTGTCCTGGAAAATAAACAATGTGAACAAAGATAAGTAAATGTATTGCTATTTAACCTAAAAGAAGTAGATGAGAATAAAGATATATATTGAAGGAAGTTGATAACAGGATATATAGAAAGGCAAATATTAGGAGAAAACTAACGTCACATGATAGAACAATAATTAAATAATTTTGAAAGAAATGTAAATATATAGGTATTCATATATGTCAACTCATAAAAATTCTAAAAATCACAAAGGATTTATTTAGGTGGTATAATTATAAAAATTTTATTTTCTCCTAGAAACTATTCAGTAATTTCTAAATTTTATAATATATGTGTTTTATAAATATTTTTTAAAAGAAGTAACTGAGTACTGAGTATATTTTTTCAATAGTTTGGAAATCTCTAATGAAAACACTTAGAATAGCTTTATATCACAATGTGTTTGGCACTGCTGTCACAGAATTGAGTTAAAATTCAAAGCATCTGTTATAAGCCTAAGGTTTCAAGACAGGCAGACAAACAAGGAACTTTCTTGTCCTTAAAAAGTATCCAACCTAATGAAGAAACAGACACGAAAGTCAAGTAGGAGAATAAACATACTAAGAAATTCACAGCAAACAGTGCAAATACAGATGAAAATCCAGTAAATTCAGCCTACAAGAAAGTGTTGGGAAAACTTCCACAAAGAAGTAGAGCTTTGATCTGACTCATTTTTCTCTCTCATCTCTCTTTTCTTCTCCACGAAAGTAAGAGACAGAGGAGGCATGGTAGAGGGATAGAGCCTTTAAATTTGGCAACACAGTCATGATATAAGGGGTTCTTGAAATCAACTGGAGACAGGGTTGTTTATTTTTACGATCTAATTTAATAAAAGAGTAATATGCAAACTGACTCTCACTCCATTACACCCACAAGCCACGCCCACAAGCCATGGCCATAAGCCAATCAGGAGAAAATATGCAAATTATTTCTATAGTCTTATGAAAAACCAATGGAATTACAACATGAAAATCCTGAATGAAATTTTTTATATTATCATACTTTCAATAAATATCTAAACTAATAAAAGCGAAATATTAAAATTAACCGTTTCTCCGAGACAGGGTAAGCCACGCCCACCAGCCAATCAGAGTGGCTGTATGCAAATTAGCCCAGCCAACATGGCGGCCGCCACTCACAGACCTGAGTAAACAGCCCTTTCCATTGCGGCAGGAGCGAAAGTGAAGCTGAGCCCTTCAGCTCAGCTCCGATTAAACTGCCTCTAGCGAAACACAGCTTTTTGAAACATTGTAACAATCACAGAATCCTCCGGAGCTGAAGGAAAGAGCAGCTCCGGCCTAACCAGTAAAAATAACAATTGTTTCATTATAGACGCTGCAAGGTGAAGCAGAGGCTTCTTTAGTAGTTAGAAGGCCGCCTTAAAGGAACAGTGGATCAATTACAGTGTATCAAGGAACAGTATCAATTATAGGAGAAAAAACTCCGGAAATCTGCGTCCAGCCAGCCTTGCTGGGACGTTGGGCAATGGGAGCTGTGGGCAGCCTTAAAGCCCCTCACCCAGGCTGGTCAGGCACGCCAGCAGGTGGGCATCCCCCAAGGGGTCCCAGACTGCGAGAGGGCACAGGCCGGGCTGAGGGACCTCCCGAGTGCACAGAGCAGCTGCAGGGCGGGACAGCGCAGGACCCAGGACCCGTGATGGGAAACAGGCGGCAGGCTTGGAGGGCACCGGGAAGCGGGTAAGAGGCAGCAGGGTTGGAGGGCACCGGGAAGCGGGTAAGAGGCGGCGGGGGGGTCTCAGCCTGCTTGGTGGGCTTCCCAGGCCCTTTGCGGGGCATCGTGGAGCGGGAAAGTAAGGCTGCAGGGGCCGGGGTCCTGCTTGGCAGCTCCCCAGACCCCTTGGCGGCACCGGGAAGTGGGAAAGGAAGGCAGCAGGGGGCGGGTGAGTGGGAAAGAGTTGGAGGCCTGCTTGGCAGCTTCCCAGGTCCCTTCCGAGGATCAGGGAGCAGGAAAAGGCTGGCCTGACCACGAGGCGGGGTTTTCCCTGCTTTCTGGTGGCTGGAGGAAGATGGGCAGTAGGCAAGCTTGGGAGGCAGGCAGCACCCAGCCCTGGCCACGCTCAAAAAAGAGAACAACATGCAGGGGAGGGCAAGAGT